>JASAND010030477.1:0-73673 GCA_030248195.1 Trissonchulus latispiculum | reverse complement strand
GGATTTACTAAGTATATATTGTGATGCAGTTGTATATAGATTTAAATATCTTGTTTAGGAAAGTAGACGAACTGTTCTTTGGCGGAAAATTTCGTCTGAATGCTTCGATGCCTCCAAAGAAATCAGCCCAAGTTAGTTTGCAAAACAGTCCCAGGTTTGGATTTGGGTAACTTTTCATCTAGCCTCCCGGATGGCTGAATGGTTAAGATTTTCAATTTCTAATCCAGTTCTTTGTAGTTCAGACTAGCGGTATGTCCAGGTTTTTGAAAAGGGGGATGGATATGGATGAATGGCATGGTTAACAATATTAACTGTGATCCCCTCCGAGATTACGCATTAATGGGCCGAACATCCCACAGGTTATTAGCATTAAGCAGAGTACCTGGTCGTAAGCTTCCCATCATTTATTGTTGCTAACTGGTATTAAGCTCTTAATTTCTGGTGAACATTTCCTGTCTTGTTTGTCATGGATTCGTCAAGACTTGAAACTAAATTTGTTGTGGAGGTAGGTACCCAACTTTTCAAAAATTCTTCAATACAAAAACCGTGTGAAGTATGAGATTCATTTTTTCTCTAACCAATTTTACGAGTTTCACCACTTTTACTGTATTTCCTTTCAGATATACGTATATACTTTGTGTGTTTCTGTTTAAGCTGTATGAGGGCGATAGCGTGGATTTAATTCGAGGCCCTAGTAAGGAAAATGATAAACTGACAATGATCAGTCGAGCGGAGATCGTTAAGATTTTATCCGAAACAACTCATAAAGGAAAAACTCAAGTCAAAGTTAGAGTCTGGAATCAAATGTTGGTAGATGATTATTAATTGTACATGACTTTTTGTATTTCTATATACTATGTGTAAGCTATACTGTTAGTTTTAGTAAACAATTGCGTTCAAATAAAATAGTTTGTCTCCGCTTTTAGTAGGTTTGGTTTGGTCTCATTATTATCTCACTTCACTCACGCCTTACTTCCATCACTACATTTTATGACGGATAGAAAAATGGTGCTTAAGCAGTGGTTCTGGTTCCTATTGGTTAGTCTTTCGTGGAAAAATCAGTGATTCCATTTTGCAACGCAATTGATTCCATTTTACAGTATGCCTCTTTGTTGACATTCCAAATCTTCCCAAATTCTCCCAAAATCACATGTTTGGCCCATACTCTCATTTACCAAATTTTGATATCCAAAAGTTTTTGCATAAAATCAACGCGACTACTTGTAACAAGGCCTTCAACTATGTATGTCCCCATATTGAATTCCTTCTGGAATGCGATCTTCCACCTGCTGGAGCACGCTGCTGTATAGATAAGATACATTTTCTGATTTAAAAGTCAAACTATTTCATGAACTTAAATGGGTGATTCCCTTTGGTCACATAAAGTTTGCACCATTATTACTCATTCATTACTTGGAGTTCAGAAGCCATTTTTATATCAAAATGCAGCTTGACATTTTCTCTTTTTAATGAATACGATGAAACTAATGTTGCTTTTCTAAAATATTTTTAACACATTTTAGAAGGAGTATAATTTTCCAGATGTTTTGCAGACTCAATTTTTTTTCGCGAGACATCGGTTATATCATTTGATACATGCATCAAATAACTGAGGTCGATTTTTTTATTTATTGTGAAATAGCTCTTCGTTATCGAGAAATCAGCTGAAATGTGTGCGTAACCTGTATTTTGCCTACTTTTTCCAGATTTGTTAAGCGATTACTTTAGCTAGAAAGCAGTAATCGGGACAACTAAAAAAAGTGCAGAACACACCTATTACGTGGCAGCCCTCCAGCTTGCACAGTGAGTGCTCCACAATCTTTGGAAAAAATTGGTCGGGTTTTTGCAAAAACTACATTTTTTATGATAGCAGCCTACGGGATAGCTGTTGGAAGATGATCATGCGTCGGATAATTTCCCCTATGAGACCTTCAGATCGACGCCCTTAGTTTGATTTTATGGCTTGCATAGTTCGAGGAATGATGGATTGTTTGATTTCTGCAAAAATGACAAGTTTTCGATGTCACGGTGTGATTTTCCCCTTGAAAATTTTCCCCCCGGAAAAATTACACCGGTATGGATTTTCCCCCCGGAAAAAATACACCGGTGTGAATTTTCCGGGGGGAAATTTTGCACCAATGCAAGAAATAATGCAGATTTCTGTTTATAACTTGAGTTTGGCTCATAATCGAAGCTACAATTATGCTTTGAAAATGGAATATGATTAGCGTAATCCGCCAAAATAATTATTCATTATAGTAGGTCATAATAATACTGAGATAGAGATACAAAATTAAATCGAAATATATAATAAATAAAATTTCTTGAAAAATCAAAAGATTTGTAGATTTGTGGATAAATAATAACTTCTAATCTTTCATAGGTTTCTAATATTTTATGTTTTAATTTTCTAAGTAAAAATAAATAAATTGAAATATTGGAGATTTTATCTCCGAGCTCAAATCTGTATGTAGGGCAAAGGTAGAACAAGAATAATAATAATCAATTCAATTAAAGTTTATTTTTTAGTTTATTTTAGAAAATTCATTGAATTAAGCTGAAATAGAAATTTTCCGTTTGCAAATTGATATCTCAATTAATTGAAATTAATCTAAATTTTCCACGTTAACCTTAATTTTGTAAACTTTCCTTTCAAAGTTTCCCTATGGAAAGATTTCACCGCTGAGCTGTGGTTGAACTCTGAGACTAAAATTTCCAAAATTTCAATTGTGTTTTTATTTTAAGAGAGATATATACTTATTTAACAAGATTAGAAATTAGCAACAATTTAATTGAACTTTATTAGCTATTATTATCAAGAGTACATAATAGATAAGAGTATGACAACAGGCAGGCTCTCTGTTATCAGAGCAAAAACTATGCTATGCGCGCTATCGGCTAACCCCCCCCCACAAATTGACCCCCTCTCACACCGCCCCTATATGGGTACATAGTTCCAAACGGGGGTCGCTCACTCGCTTAGTATGTTTTCTACATGCATATGTTAAACATACACGCTTGCACCCTGTTCCCAAATTAGGCCTCGGTTAATTATAACGTGTAATTATGCAAAGCAGTGAGCGACCCCCGTTTGGACCCCGTACCCATATAGGGGCGGTGTGAGAGGGGGTCAATCTGTGGGGGGGGGTTAGCCGATAGCGTGCATAGCATAGTTTTTGCTCTGATAACAGAGAGTCTGCCTGTTGTCATACTCTTATCTATTATGTACTCTTGTTATTATTTAATTGAATGAGTCTTTATTAGCTTTTGCATTGCATTGATTGCTGCATATGATTATATATCTATTAGTGTTGTTTCAGTAGCCCATTTTAGTTTCAGTTTCAGTTTCAGTCGACAACCTAAGTTAATTTCAGTTTCAGTTTCAGTCAGATACCAAAAATAATTTCAGTTTCAGTTTCAGTTTCAGTCGTCATCCCAAAATAATTTCAGTTTTAGTTTCAGTTTCAGTCGCCGGTCCAAATTAATTTCAGTTTCAGTTTCAGTCGGTGACGCAAAATAGTTTCAGTTTCAGTTTCAGTCGGTGATGCCAAACAGTCTCAATTTCAGCCCTCGTTTTAGAATAGTTCCAGTTTTAGTCCGGCTTTGCTTTATCAGTTGAAGTCATCAACAAAAAGAGAAAATTTAGTTTCCGCATATTTGGAATTTAAAACTGCTGAACCTGCAGTTTTATTTCATATCTCAGCTGTTATGTCAGTAATGAGTAAAACAGTTTTAGCTAATATATTGTACTTGCAATCCCTTGGCTAAACAGGCTAAACAATCATTTTCTTTGTGAAGACAAAAAAATTAAGATTGAACTAAGTTTAGTTGGTTGTTTCATTGACTTTCTCATTAACTAAGTACCCATACCAGCTTGGTTATTTGCTTAAGTAAAGCATCTCTCCAAAATGTAAAACTGTTGAGGACCTAAAGCTTCATTGCTGCAATTCGGTGCTTAGACCTTATAGGTGCCACATCAACAACTTGTGCTTTAAAAAATATATAAAGCAATTGCGCTTTAACATAACTTCCTATTTTTTGTCTATTATTATGCTGACAGTAAATTATCTAAGAGTACTACTGCTATGATCATACGAGAGGCTAAAACGTAACACATTCATTCAATTCTTTCGCAAGTAAAACTATTGTGGGATATCTGCAATAACTTAACCATACGCAGAGACTGAAATGGTCTTGCACGCAGAGACTGAAATGGTCTTGCACGCAGAGACTGAAATGGAGTTTCAGTTCCAGCATAAACTGAAACCAGTTAAAGCTCCAGCTAGAAGGAAAAACTTTCAGATTTTACGCTGGGACTGAAACTGTTTCAGACTTTTCCAGTTTCAGTTTCAGTTCTAGAATTAGGGTAGTTTCAGTTTCAGTTTCAGTCGGATACCAAAAATATTTTCAGTTTCAGTTTCAGTCTGCTTGTTTAAATGGTTTCAGTTTCAGTTTCAGTCCGTTTTCCAAAAAAGTTTCAGTTTCAGTTTAAGTTTCAGTGACTGAAACTGAAACATGTAGAGACTGAAACCTAGTTTCAGTTTCAGTTTCAGCGACTGAAACATCACTAATATCTATGAGATATACAAAAATAAGTTTTAATTTGACCTTATACCTTTTCCTGCTTAACGGGTTGGGCTCGGAGATAAAAGTTTCCAAGCTTTAATTTATGCATATATTTTTACTCAGAAATAAAATCATAAAATCATTAGTGCATAAGAAATATTAGAGTTGGCTTTTTCATAAAATGAAATATAAATAAAATCATAAAACTTTTCTTTATTATATGGTCTATCAAATGCGAAATAAGCAGTAGAATATAACAATAATTGTAATGAATCCTACAAAATTCCTGGCTTTTAAAGAATTTTTATTCATTATATATCTCATGAAGTTGATAGTGTATGAGTTAAAATGAGTAATTATTTTGGCATTTCAGCGTTTCAGGCTAATCATATTCCACCATCAAAGCATAATTAGTTGCTATATTTATGAGTAAAACTTAATTAGTAAACTGAAATCTGCATTATTTCTGGCTTTGGTGCAAAATTTCCCCCGGAAATTTCACACCGGTGTAATTTTTCCGGGGGGATAATCCACACCGGAGTGGTTTTCCCGGGGGGAAATTTTACACCGGGGGAAAAACTGCACCGTGACATCGACGCCAAAATAAGAAAATCTGCTATATCTTACGGTAGAGAAAAGCTAGAACGTTGCTTTTAAAAACAAAAACATGAAGCTCAATGAGATCTTTCGATTGAATATAGTCATAACTGTATAGTAGTGGTGTGGAGGATCGGATCGGATCGGCAGTAAAAGATTTAACCGATCAGATCCAGTAAAATTATTTGTCGATCCGATCCGATCCAGGTCCTGGATCGGTCGATCCGATCCGATCCGGGCTCGCTTCTTCAAAAAGCTAGATGGAACTTTTTAAAGTCGGATTTACAGTGTCAAACATCTTGCACAATAATTTGACTAAGCTAGCTTCATTTTGTTATTCCGACAAATAAATGCATAAGGAATGAAAGGTTGCTGAAGTAAAATTTCAGAAAACAGAAAACTAGACGATGAACGCTACGTCCTGAGCATATCTTAACGTAACAACGAAAATACGAAAGCATGTTACCAGTTAAAGGCTATAAGACTAAGAATTAAGTTTTTCTAAACTAAAACTAACTTTGGATTATTGAATGTTCCTGGATGGAACTCAATTAGAATTTAATATTGTTGGAGAGTTGGAAACTGAAACTGTAGCTTGAACGTCAGCTTAAATCTATATGCAGCATAAATTTCGTACCACCTGTTTAATTTTTTGGGTTGAGAACTTGTTTGAGAGCTATTTTAAACATTTTCTGCTAATTTTGAAAAGGCAGTTACTTGTAAACTTGAACTTGCGTTTACAGTTCTCAAATCTGACAAACTTGCTCAGCTAATTTCCGTAAGTCGAATTTCATAAAACATTGAAAACCTGAGCTTGCGATTCAAGGTGCAAGTACTTACAGTGCAAAGTATATATTCAAGTGCAAACTTTCAAGATTTTATGAAATTGGTCCCATATCTTGCTTTCGCAAGTAGATGCCACCGCATATAATGTGCTGTACTGTACGCAAGCAAGTATTAAACAAGTTACTGTTCACTAAGTGCAATTCTATGCAGCTTATATTCTCCATGAGAACTAAAAAACTTGGATCAGCAAACGTTGTAGAAGGGCAAGATACATACGCAACGCAACCAAATAAAACACCAATTGAAGTAATGTTTCGTAAGAATAGTGAATCAGGTGAGGTTGTAATTTATTTTATGATTGAAATCTAGCCGGATCGCTGATCCGACTGAGTAAAGCGATCAGATCCGGACCGATCCAGCAGGCCTACCGATCCAATCCGATCCGGTGTCCGGATTGCGGATCGGATCGATTTTGCCGATCCGATCCACATCACTACTGTATAGCTGCTGCCAAACTTTCAGAAATTGGGAAAAACCACCCTGACTGGAAATCTCGAATTTTTGAATCGCGACTGCGCGGAGGGTGTTAGAACGCTAAAAGAACATATTTTGGAAAGTTTCATGAAATTTCATCTTGATTTGGGCCGTAAACCAAAAATATGTGCCCAAAAGGAATCACCACCTTAAGTTTTCTGTCCTTCCTGTGGGTATTAAGTAGTTATACAGAAAGCCTCTACACAGAAATTCAGTCTGCTCTCTAAAATTAAGTCTTACTTAAAAATTAAATCTTGACAAGTATAGCGTAAACAGGAAAAACAAAAGTGCAAAATTTTTATGTCCACGGTTTATTGCTGCGGTTAAGGAAAATGAAAGATAAGTATTTATTGGGTTGCCGCTTTTTCACAAAAAGGCAACCCTTTGTGTTGGGTATGTCCGTTATTTATTATTGTGTTGCCCACTTTTCCAAAGGAATGGGCAACACTTTGTTATTGGTCTGTGCTTATTATTATTATTATTATTATTATTATCCGTCTGTCCCCCCCCCTAGATCTCGAGATTGGGAAGGGGTACAGGGGTGGTTGATACCTCATTTTGAAGCCCTTGACTAGGACATCTCCGGGAAGCAAGATGGGTATGATACCTTCCGGATTCCGGGAATGGCGAATCCCGGAATTTTTCGGTTGGTAAGGGGGGACCAAGGCGAAATTTCAAAATCCAAAATTTGGTCAAAAATTTTTTGTCTCCGATTTCGCTCAAAAGTTGGTCATAGGGTAACTCGACCACGCTGATTTCGAAACTGAAATCGAAATTTCCGGAAAATTTCCGGATTTAGAGATATTCGACCCGGAAAATTCCGGATTTTGAAAAATTTTTCCAAAAGTGGTCGATATGGTACTCAAATGAAAGAGCACGTGGAGCTGAGCAACTTTCCTTCTTGCGACATTTTCCGGAAATGCGTCTAGCGAAAGTTATGTCCGAAAAACTGAAAATCCGGGAATTGACGAAAATCCGGATTTTGGGTCGAAAACTTTTTTGTCTCCGATTTCTCTCAAATGTTGGTCATAGGGTAATTCGACCACGCTGATTTCGAAACTGGAATCGAAATTTCCGGAAAATTTATGGATTTCGAGATATTCGTTCCGGAAAATTCCGGATTTTGAAAAATTTCTCTGAAAGTGGTCGATATGGTGCTCAAACGAAAGAGTTCGTCGAGCTGAGTAATTTTCATCATTACCGTATTTTCCGCAAATGCTTCTGGTGAAAGTTATGGCAGAAAAATAAACAGAAAAACCAGTTGTGGGCAACACATTCTTGCAGTAGCGCTAGTTATTTATTTATTATTCTCCGGATTCTTGTCCCCCCCCTCTAACTTTTGATTGGCTGGACCGATCCGGCTGAAATTTTCAGGGGGAGTTGGGGGTGACCTAAAGTGCTCCCGGAAGCGCGGGCAGTTCGGTACTTCCCGGATTCCGGAAATGGCGGTACCCGGAATTTTTTAGAATGGTAAGGGGGGACCAAGGGAAACGTAAAAATTTTTTGTCTCCGATTTTGCTTAAAAGTTGGTCATAGGGTAATTCGACCACGCTGATTTCGAAACTGAAATCGAAATTTCCGGAAAATTTCAGGATTTCGAGATATTCGACCCGGAAAATTCCGGATTTTGAAAAATTTCTCCAAAAGTGGTCAATATGGTACTCAAATGAAAGATCACGTCGAGCTGAACAACTTTCCTTCTTGCGACATTTTCCGGAAATGCGCCTAGCGAAAGTTATGGCCGAAAAACTGAAAATCCGGGAATTCCCGAAAACCCGGATTTTGGACCAAAAAATTTTTTGTCTCCGATTTCTCTCAAAAGTTGGTCATAGGGTAATTCGACCACGCTGATTTCGAAACTGAAATCGAGATTTCCGGAAAATTTACAGATTTCGAAATATAGGACCCGGAAATTTCCGGATTTTGAAAAATTTCTTCAAAAGTAGTCAATATGGTACTCAAATGAAAGAGCTCGTCGAGCTGAACAACTTTCCTTCTTGCGACATTTTCCGGAAATGCGCCTAGCGAAAGTTATGGCTGAAAAACTGAAAATCCGGGAATTACCGAAAACCCGGATTTGGGACCAATGAATTTTTTGTGTCCGATTTTCCTGAAGGCTGGGCCATAGACTAATTCGATGGCGCTGATTTCGAAAATGAAATAGATTTCAGGAAAATTTACGGATTTCGTGACGGAAAATTGACTTGTTTGTAAGAGGAAAAATGACAGCGGCAACCCATTCATGCCAATTTGCTTGTTACGATTATTCTGATAGTGGACAAAGGTGGAAGTTTTCAGTAAAATCACACATAAAGTTGGAAGCCACGGTTTTATCCAATCACGAATAATACGGTAATGGCACGTTGTAAAAATTGCTCTGTGGCGACAGAAATACTTTACGCCAGCTTATGTAGTTTTACACAACTTGGAATCAGGGATTTTTGCGTCCAGAAGTGCGTCTGGACGCAATTTCTTATCCTGACACAACCGAATTTCAACCAGACACACTAGATGAGCCATTATTTAGGAAAAAATCATTATAAAGGTGAAAACTTCCCTGTGACACCTGCTCTTCTCACCATCACCTACGTCCATCGCCATTTCAATTTGATTATTAGTTTGCTTACTTGGCAACCTGGGCCCAATTAACTCTGGGGTTAATTATTGAAATTTATTTATTATATGGCCATCAATTTTCCTTGTACTTTGTCATGGTTTCTATGTAATATATGCTTCCGAGCAGTGCTGGGAATAAAATGGTTGTTATCCCAAAAAACACTGAACTTTATTTTTCAATTTGCCACATTTTAATTTGCACTATCGATGTCGCCGACGATTATACTTTCCTGGACGCAGCTTTGAATTGCATCAAATGGTTGGAAAAATTTGAATTTTTGTACATGTAGAGATTGCTACTAGTGTTGTTGACCGGCCAAAGTTTTCGTCGGCCGGGTCCCGGTCCCAACCGGCAAAAATGGCCGGCTAACGAATCGAATACTAAAATAGCCGACAGGCTGACCCACTAGTACCAGAACAAGAAATCAGGATATAAAAATGCATCAGCATGACTTAAAATCGGTTTACTGAGAAAATTCTGATAAATTTTTGAAATATATATAAGAGCGGCCGGCTAGCCGGCCGTCGGGCCGAGTGCACCTCTTGGCCGGTCGGTCAACGGCCGGTGTTGTGAAATATTTGGTCCCCCCAAATATTTGTTCCCCCTATAAGCTGAAATATTTGTTCCCCCTAAATATTCGTTCCTCCCTCGGAGCGATAGGTTGAAATATTTGTTCCTCAAAATATTTGTTCCCTTTGAAATATTTGGCCCCCCCCCTGTAGGTTGCAATATTTGTTCCCCCCTGAATAATTGTTTCATTGAAATATTTGGTCCCCCTAAATTTAGTTAGTGGCATTTTTTCGAGAATAAGTTCCAAACTCTATCACTCTTGTGAAAAGATAAAATGACGGGATAATAGCGAATTAATATCAGAATTGGATCTCATGAGAAATCTCTGTCAAATAAAATTGGAACCAAATGCTCAGCGATTCTTGAGAAGGTTATTTATGAGGTGACGTGCGAGGTGACCTCTCTATTCAATACCAATCTTTTATATTTTAAACTGGTCATAAAACATCAATCGCATCACTGACAATAACAAATACAATTCAGAATGATTCTTCAAGATATGTATGAACAAATCTCAGAGAATAACTAGTGGTGGACTTATTTTGATCATGCGAACAAAACACCGAACAAAAATGCAAACAGAGATGTAAAAACCGAAACTTTCACCTTAAATCTGTGAAAACAGCATGTCAAAACAATACAAGAATGGATATGAACTGAAATTCAAAGTTCAACTTCATCAGCGGAGGATATTTTAGTCAAGCAGTAGACAGCTATTCCTGGTATTCAAAAGGGATACGATGTGAAGAGGTTCCACCATGGGAGAGCGCAGTGAAGCAATAGTGAAGCAATTCCTGTCCAAAAATAACTGCTGTAAAGTGATCATGCCGATGGACTGTCAAACCAGCTAATTTTAAATAGTGGGATTATAGCGTTATTATTCAACTGCAAAACTTGTCTTTCTGTTCGAAGCTCGGCTAAACGCTGCAAGCCTCCAGTTTTCGTTACAATTTTACTTGCCCTTCCACTAGTTATTCTTCCGATATCGAACTGAAATTTTCTGAAGTAAACGTTTCTGATTTCTCAGCAGGCTAGACTTGCCTTCCCTTAGCATAGAAAATGATAACGTTGCACAAGTACAGTATTTGGTTCAGCAATAGAACCTATGTTCTTACGTACTTCGTTCCAAATTATAGGGAAAGCAAACATTTATTGTCATTTCATGATTCGCCTGTCAAGCGCAACCTACCTAATCCCTAGTGTTGTTTCAGTAGCCCATTTTAGTTTCAGTTTCAGTTTTAGTCGGCAACCTAAACTACTTTCAGTTTCAGTTTCAGTTTCAGTCGGATACCAAAAATAATTTCAGTTTCAGTTTCACTTTCAGTCGTCATCCCAAAATAATTTCAGTTTTAGTTTCAGTTTCAGTCGTCATCCCAAAATAATTTCAGTTTCAGTTTCAGTCAGTGACGCAAAATAGTTTCAGTTTTAGTTTCAGTCGGCTAGGCAAAATAGTTTCAGTTTCAGTCCGAGTATTAAAATAGTTTCAGTTAAAGGAAGTCATAGCAAAAAAAATTAAAATTTCAGTTTCCAAATGTATTTGGTATTTAAAATTGTTGAAGCGCAGTCTTATTTTTATATCCAAGCTTCTATGCCAATTATAAATAAAACTTCATCTTATACTACTTTACTTGCAATTCCTTGGTTATACAATCATTTTCTTAGTAAAGACAAATAAAATATAAGATCCGCTGTGAAATAATTGCTTGCTTTGACTTTCTTTTTAATTAATTATCTAAAACAGCTTTGGTGATTTGCTTCAAAGCATAACATCTCTCCAAAGTGTATGTAATTGTTTTGAGGAAAATAATGGTTGATTGCTGTAACTGAATGCTTTGTTTCCACCTAAAGCCGTATATTGTAGAGGTGCCACAGCCACGTATGCTTTAAAAACTATATGCCTAAAGCAATTATACTGTAACACAACTTCTTAGTTTTATCTGATAGGCTGTCAGTAAATGATCTGTAGGTAATACTGCTATCTAATATAATATGATGGCTAAAATTTGACGCATATATTCAATCTTTCGCAAGAAAAACTATTATGGGAAAATTTGCAATAGCCTTTTCAAGGAACTTAAGCATAAGCAGAGACTGAAATGACGTTTCTTACGCAGAGACTGAAACTAGTTTCAGTCTCAGCATGAACTGAAACCTGTTTCAGTTCCAGCGAACAAGAAAAGCTTCAGGTTTTACGCTAAGACTGAAATGGTTTCAGGTTATACTGGTTTCAGTTTCAGTTTCAGTCCTAGAATTGGGATTGTTTCAGTTTCAGTTCCAGTTTCAGCTCAGTTTCGAATAAAGTTTCAGTTTCAGTTTCAGTCGGACAGCTTAAATCTTTTCAGTTTCAGTTTCAGTCCACTTTCCCAAATACTTTCAGTTTCAGTGACTGAAACTGAAACATGTAGAGACTGAAACCTAGTTTCAGTTTCAGTTTCAGTGACTGAAACATCACTACTAATCCCCTAATGCACTTGTGTGCAGCACTGGTGCTCAAAAATCGCAACCGCTTAGATTTCAAACAGGCAAAGACTGCGAGGAGGCTTTAAATAGTTTATAACATAAGGGCATCCGTGCAAACTATTAGTTAAAAGAAGTCGGGTAGATATTCGAAAATATTTTTTTGTTAATCGTGTTGTTCATATTTGGAATTCTCTGGATACATTTGTGGTGATAGCTGAATCTGTAGAAGTATTCAAAAACCGTCTCGCTAATGTTTTACTTTTGAGGTTTGTTAAGGGTAGGGGATTAGTAGCCGGTGAATCGGCGCTCCTCACTCCTTTCCAACAACGGTAATGTGCGTTTTTGTTATAATTATGTCATATAATCTGTTGTTTATTTGTACTTTCATATCAGGTTGCAATTCATTAACGTGCTGATTGGTTGGAATAAATAGAATAGAATAGAATAGAATAGAATAGAATACAATAAACTTAATTTACATATTTGGGCTCAAAAAATCTTATCTGAGCTGTGCCTGTGCCTATTGGACTTTTGAATAGAGACATAGCTCACAATGAACTAGACATACTAATTTTCATTTTATATATTCCTGCTTCAGCAGAAATAAATTTTTAAAAATCGGTATCCAAACGAAGCATTACGACTGCCAGTACAATGGTATAGTGCAATACACTTGCACAGGGGTAAGCAAAAGACTGTTAAATGGAGAATGGGGCCGTTGGGGTCGCCGGGGCCGCGTGACGGGGCCAGGGCCTATGGCCGGAGCCCGGGCGCAGTGATGGAACCGGGTCACTTCGGCTTGACCCGGTGACCCGGTTTTCCAGAAAATTCCAAAATCTGCAAAAAATTTGCGATTGCCTAAGAACGCTACATTTTTCGCTTCCATGTTCCATCACGCACCACCCCAAAAAGAATAACTGTGACATACCTATGTTTGCTCTAGATTTTCAAAGAAGTATATATTTAATAAGTCTGTAGCATTTTTAATTAATACAGAAATGAGTTGACAAAACCAATAATTTATTCGTCTGAGAAATTTTGGGAAATCAATCCGTGGTGGAAAGTGTAAAAAGTGTAGTCCAAAACCAAGGAGAACTTTAAAAAAATTGGTTATTATTTTATATTGCGCAATCATCTACGTTGGTTGCGAAAATAATCTGCAAAACACATGGTACTAAATAGATTTATACAATAATCATGAATCTGATAAAGCTAAACAATAGTCTGCCAGATACAGACAGATTCAAATAACCTCAAGCTGCGAAAATGCTGAAGAGTAAATATAAGAAAAAAGCAAATTAATACTGCACATCGAACAAAAATTTAAGTTAAAGTTTTAGCATGTTAAGCCAAAAATTTCAAATTTGTGGTAAATTCAGGAAACCGGGTCAAGACCGGGTCGAAGCTCTTGCCCCGGTGACCCGGTCCAAAAAGTGACCCGAACTGACCCGGTTCCATCTCTGCCAGGCAGGCCCCGCAGTCTCGGAAGGCCCCGGTCCCGCAATTTCGCTAACGGTGCAACCCTACATCCTGCATATACAAAAATTCAATTTTTTTCAACCATTTGGCACAATTTAAAGCTGCGTCCAGGAAAGTATATTCGTCGGTGACTCTGATACAGCAAATTGGGATCAAACAGTTCTAGCACTGGATCAGACTTGGTTCGCTAAGGAGACACACGTCCGGTCCCGTACTGTGTTATCCCCTGTCCCTCTATTTGTTATCAAGAAATAAAACACATAATTTAATAAAATGTGACCAGAATAACAGACCATAATGTTTATCACAAAATTTAGTAAAACAGACACCGAGATTCTTATCAACCGATTGACTTGGAACTCCACGAGGGATATACTAAAAATAAAAAGCAACATACAAACGACATTACCAGCACAACTTATATTAAGCTTTATTCCAGGTTCTGACGTTCTGCGTCAACCTTGCGACTCTCCGTCAAACCTTAGCTGTGTTCTGTATTAGACCGGTTTACATGACTACACTTTTATCAATGGTTTAATGAACGGTCTACTTATTGTGACTTGACTTGCTGTCTCCATTTTTTATATCGAAAGATAAGAAATCTTCACTGTTCTAGGCAGGTTCACCGCCCCCTTCCCCGATCCAGATCTAAAGCCGCCGTCGCCCCCACCCCAACTTAATATTCCAACATAACGATGGAGATGCTAATAAAACGAACAGAAATTTTTAAAATGGAACAACACAATATTATTTATATTGTCCTGTTAACAGCTAACGTTATATATGTGGAAAACCGACTTCGAAATTGGATATAGAAGCAGCTACTTTAAACGTAACGTTTATTCACGTAACGTAACGTAACGTAACGTTCACGTAACGTTTAGCTATTCAACGTAACAGACTGATCACGTGATTTCATTCGGTATTCTGATTGGCTGTCTCTTAAGGACAGGCAGAAAAGTTGAGCTTTGTTCAACTTCGCTTAGAGATTCCTAAGGACAGCTTAGAGACAAAAGGACAAAAGGACAGAGACAGGTATGAAGTATGAACCGGCCAGAGACAGAGACTTAAAGACAGAGACCTAAAGACAGAGACTTAGAGACTAGTATTCTGACGCTGATACTGACAGTCTAATGCAGCAAATATTAAGGAGTCTAGCGAGTCGATTAGTCGCGCAAACTGTTCAGAAAACGAAACGGCAAAGACTCAAATTTATAACATTTCTCAATTACAATTTTTTTAATTCCAAACTAAGGACGTACCAAATAGTAATAACAAGCAGCAAGAAAGTAAAATCTTTTTAACAAATTAATTGTCTTTCTACACTGCAAAACTTTTAATAATTGCCAAACAAATTCAAAATTTTGCTGAATTTTGCCATTTTGTATTTTCGTTACCTTGTACATCCTAAGTTTGGAATTAAAAACAATTGAAATTGGAAAATGTTTAAAATTTGAGTGTTTGCGTTTCGTTTTCTGAATATTTTATATACCTTCTCCCCTCTGGGCGACCTAACAGATGTTCTTATCAGAGAGAGATGAAACCCAGTCACTATTTACTGACACGGTGAACCGGTATTTTTGAAAATTCAGGTTTAAGCTTGGAAAAATTAAAAAATTCTTTTATTAGTTTGTGTGGGTGTTCTTTGATTGGACTAAAAAGTTTTTAGACATTTTTGGCATTGATCGGATTAAAAAGTTTTTAGACATTTTTGGCATTGATCGGATTAAAAAGTTTTTAGACATTTTTGGCATCTAAAATAAGAAGTTGGACAAAATTTTCGCTTTCTTTAAAGTAACTTGGGAAAGTAAATATTGCAAGTATTAAGCCGGATCAAAACTGATTTTCATGGTTTTGCTTGCACTCGCACTTATGAACTGAACTACATAACTTGTTGAATCAGTTTGGAACAAAATACTTTGACAAAGTTCAGCACATCATCTAAACGTAGGCACGTTTGCATTCTATTATTACTAGAGATGCACCGGGGCCGGGGCCGGGGCCGGGGCCTGGAAATTGAGGGTCCAAATCGAAACTTTTCAAAAATTTTCTTGAAAATTCAAATTTTGCAATAATTTACGATATACAAACGTTACCATCGTTGTTTTCATTTTAATTGGTGGGACAACAAACAAGGTAGAGTACTTTTTGACTTTAGAAATTTCAAAATTTTGGTTAAAAATGTCAAAAAGTTACAAAATTTTGCTAATTGTTGGCCTCGGTCGGGACCGGTGCCTGACTACCGGGGCCGGGGCCGGGGCCGGGGCCAGGCCCCGGTGCATCCCTAATTATTACAGTGGTAAAATTTTTTAATTTGGTTGCATGGCTGAGGTTTTCACTCAGCGAAGATGCTTTAGAATGATTCTCCCTTATGGCTAGGATTCAGGCAATATATACTACAGATAAATAAAACCGAAATCCACTAGTCCCTAAAGATAGTAAGTCATAGCAATTAGAAAAAATGCAAATGTGAAACTTTGCTGAGATTTTCGTACTTACCCGAATTTGAAATCCACACAGTCTGACCCCCTACTCCTCCTCCTCTCCAAGAAAACGATAGCAGCTGTGAAGAATCATCTACATTCAATGGAGCATGGAAAATCTTAGATTTTAAAATAAAGATTTTGCACTCTCAGGCCCATGCACTAATTTTCATTTTTCTAGTTAAAATCCAACGAAATCATTGCTTCAAAACTAGATTTAAGCTTGATAGGGAAGTACAAATATTATGACGACAGTACAGCGACAACCATACAACAAAAATGAACGAATAAGTTCAGACTATATTTAGTCCATTGCTACTTTATGAACTATATATTAAAGTTTTCAGGTTGTAAAAACGTAAAAATTCTGAAACATATTCTTTAACAGTTAAAAATTCCCTCCCAACCAAAAATACCGGGTCAAGACTTGGTCAGAGCTCCTAGCCCGAGTGATCCGGCCAATATAGTGACCCGAACTGACCCGGTGACATCTCTGGTTCTCATCATTATGCACTCTTGTCTATTTAACTACTAATTAGGACAATTCTAACATTCAAATATGTAATTAAGCTGACCTGGATCCATTCAATATTAACACAGTATTAAATACAATTGTGAGAGGCAGGAAATAAGATTCCATGATATTTATAACTGGCAAGGAAGTGGAAGAAAGGAGGACGACACCACACTGAATTTGAATCAAAGCATTCGAGGTGGCTTTCCAGGAACAGGCTTTGACTCAGGAGCCAATCTTATACTGGGAATGATGAAAATTGACGATACTAAAATAGTCATGAATATAATCTTAGAATAGAACCGTGTCAAAATGACACTGAAAGATCTGGAATCCTTAAATTATGCTACTGAACGGTGTAGTTTACTCCACCACATCAACAATCTTTTCCTAACGGATGATTCGATGTGTGGAGTCGAGTCGTCGAGTAGCCATTTACTCGCATTACATTATTTCTTTGGAATTAAAAACTATACAGCAGTCACTGAAGTTTAATTTCTGGTCGGTGTAATTAGTAGGACAATGTAAAATAGTTCCACAATAGAATATTAAGCTTTTAAAATTTTCTAAAAATTTGTCGAGTAAAATTTTTACATTGAAAAGTTCTCGAGTCAAGTTTGCATAGAGAACTCGACTCGAAAACTAGCAGCTATTTTTCAACAGTACTCGCGTTTCAGGATCACAAGCCACCGACATTTCCAGCGTAAATCAGCTACTCGACTCGACGACTCGACAAAGTTTTATGAAACTGGCCCCTGGTGAAATGAGACAATTAAGCGAAGGAATGGAATGAGAAGATCACCCACCCAAAAGCGCGCGGCAATACATAGAGCAATCCTAGGGCAACTTTTATGAATACAGCGTGCGTGCGCGCGCGCGCACACACACACACACACACACACATACACACACACACTCTCTCACACACTCACTCACTCACTCACTCACTCACTCACTCACTCACTCACTCACTCACTCACTCACTCACTCACTCACTCACTCACTCACTCACTCACTCACACACACACACACACACACACACACACACACACACACACACACACACACACACACACACACACACACACACACACACACACACACACTCTCTCTCTCTCTCTCTCACTCACTCACTCACTCACTCTCCCACATCCCCCCGCACACACGTGCGCGCGCCGCGCGCATGCAATAGATTAATAATTCTCACCATCAGAAAGAGAATGAACTTTGGAGGGGAGATCGCTGAAAAAATTGTGAGCCATAGCATCTGATGCCGATATTCGATCTTGTGGTCGAACCTCAACAACAAACAGATTAGACAAAACCAATACTGCAAAGGTAAAGCTGGAACGGTAGAATATTGACCACCACTCGTCAACATACGAATTCAAAAATTTTAAGGGTGTTCTTGCCAAGACAAAGTTCAAGACGACCCGGAATTTTTTTAGACTTTAGACTCGGAAAGAATCTTTTTTTAACGCCAGCATATCACGCTAACGTGCAGGGGCGTATCCAGGGGGTCCGGACCCACCCCTTTTTGAGCCCTGACCCTCCCCCATCTTCAACAGCAGGTGATCATTTTTCACTAAACTATTGAAAAGCAAATAAAAATAGAAATTTCGCGCCAGCGGAGCGATTTGTGTGTTTATTTACAATGTTCTGAACTTAAACGTGTATAAATGTATTAATCAAAATTCAAACATTTATTGGAACAGGTTATTTCAAATTCAGAAATAGTGAGTCATAAACTTTCTACCTACATTTTAAAGCAGGAGATTCAGTCTAGGTTTTTGGTCAAAAATAGCGTCGTTTGCAGAAATGAACAATAGTTTTGACGACACCAAAATAAAAGTGACGACGGAATAACCAAGTCAAAAAGTGGAAGTAGCACTCAAATTAAAAAAAGAGATTGCCAGTTTCTATTTTGTTTTAACAGTAACTTTTTTGAAAAATTTCTCAGATTTTGGGGGCTGCGTCCCCCAATTCCCCGCTCTATATTGTCTTTGTAATTTATGCTAAGCTTCGACAAAGTTTGAATAGTCAATCAGTATTAAGGTAAAGTAAAAAAAGGTAAAGTGACCCCTGGAGAGAACTCCAACCTACAGAAGGTTATAGGGTGCCGGTGCTTATCTCCGGATTCACAGCCCGAAGCCAGGAGCGACAACTCTAATGTTGACTACATCTGTGGAAGGGGGGCCAGCCCTTCATCAGGCTTTACGCCAGAACACAGACTCCTGTTACCTTCCCACCGCAGTGGTACCCATTTACCGACCAGTTAAGGATAGACAGTTGGGTTGGCTGGAGCCCACGGCGAACCGATATGTGCTTAGTCCCTTGCTCAAGGGGATTTGCGAAAGTCTTGCGGCAGGGCTCGAACCTAGGACCGTAGGATCTTTAGTCGAACACCTTACCACTCGGCCAACGCGGCACGAATCAGTATTAAGCCATACGTATATAGATTACGAGGCTTCATGCTACATCCTTCAATTGCATTTTTGATGCACGTTTCTCATACCATTTTCGCTGAAAATTTTTTGAAAACATTCTCTCCGGATTTTTTTCGGCTTGCGAGCTACCGATTCGAGCATGCCAGTATTTAAGAACTTTTATCGCGTAAATGCTACAAACTACCAGGGATACTATCTGGATCGCAGTTTCGTCGTCGCGGAAAAGAAATAATCTACAATGTCATTCGATTTTAGCAAAAAATTCTTATTTTGCCCTCAAAACGTGTTAATTTTTAAAAAATGTTCTTGTTTCTGCAAAATGAAAGAAATTAAAGATTTGAAGAACGATTTCATCTAAAAAGCAAAAAGTTTATTCAACTTCTGGGGGGCTCCGCCCCCCAGACCCCCCAATACAATGATGTTCTGTTATTCTGATTTTTATATCTATATTTCATTCTGATATTGTTTATACTCTGTCATGTTACATACATAGACACTCATATTTGTAAGTATATACGTGTTAGAATATATAATTGCGGGACAGTGTGAATTATGAAACAACACACGACAACACACAGGAGGGCTTCGCTTGTGAAGTCTATTGTTGAACTGAACTGGATAAAAACAGTTCAGTTGAGTGGTCCTGGGGGAGGAGGATAAAAATTCTTGGACCCACCCCTTTTCAAAATCCTGGATACGCCGGTGCTAACGTGCTAGGCTTAGTTAACCAAGAGTATGCCTTATCAACAGTACATAGCAGTGTGATGCTTGTCACACTCTTAGTTATATACAATTGGTCATATTAAGTAACATAATATAATTTACATATATAATACCAGGAGTACATAATACACAAGAGTATGACAAGCGTCATACGCTATGCATTATAAGCCTGTTACATCCTCTGCATGCTATCGTCTGACCCCATACGAAATCAGACCCCCCTCACCCCGCCCTTGTACATGTACGGGGTCCATACGGGGGATCGGGCTCGTGTTTGTAAATTTTGTACACTGATTTGTAAATTAAAAAGGTTATACCCGCTGCACAAATTGGGCCCCCGTCAAGTTTAACATGTAAGTATAGTAACACTGACCCCGATCCTCCCCGTTTGCACCACGTACATAGATAGAGGCGGTATCCAGGGGGACCTGGTTTAGGTAGGGGGTCAGCCGATAGCGTGCAGAGGACGTAGCAGGCTTCTAATGCATAGCTAATGACTCTTGTCATACTCTTATGTACTCTTGATAATACCTGGAGTAATGCACTGATCAATGATTGAGCATGGGGAATTCTGCAGAGTTTAGGACAAACTTCAATCCAAGGTTTTCCCTTGTATAATTGAAACTTGCCTAAGCAAAAAGATCAGAAACTAAAAAAATAAGTGTATACTGCAACAGAGGCCAGAATGCAGTTAAATGACTGTTAACTGCTATATTGTACAAACTATGCAATTTTTGAAGACAAATTTGGTGCCAAAAGGGCATTCGCTGGTTTGAGGGACAATTTTTAGGAGGTCGTTTATGGGCCCCCAGAGCAAATTGGATTTTAACAAATAGTTTGCGTCATGAGGTAATTCCTAAGCCAAAAATTCATGTTTTGAACTAGGAAACGAAGCTTACTACAAGACTACCCATTGCTTTCTTCTTAATTTGTGGTTAAAGACATCACACGAAGCCTAGAAATTTCTAAATAGCACAGATCCACTTTCGGAAGTTATATGGCCATTTATCGAGAAGTACTAATGTTTGACGTAAAAAGGTAAGCCGTAAACTAGAGATGAACACGGGCCGGATTTTTTCGGCCCGGCCCGGCCCGCTCCTAAATTTTAGTCGGCCCGGCCAGGCCCGGCCCGTTCCAAAATTCGGCCCGGCCCGGCCCGCCAAAAGAAAAATTCCAAAATTTTACTAACAATATTATTTCAAAGGCTTCAATGCAAGATGGAGCGGCTAAATTATGCTATGAAATGTGAAATTTTGCCTATAAATAACCAGAATCAGTAAATGTGTAGCTAATTTTAGTGATTTTACAACATTTTCTATAGTTGATCCGGTTCGTTTAGGCCCGCTCCGGCCCGCAGTTGAAAACTTTCTCGGCCCGGCCCGGCCCGCTAACCAATGGAGGTCGGCCCGGCCCCGACGGGCCGAAATGCTCATCTCTACCGTAAACTGCTTGACGTAAGTCGTAAACTAAAGTTTGACGGTAAGCAAGCACAAG
This sequence comes from Trissonchulus latispiculum, assembly GCA_030248195.1. Taxonomy (NCBI): domain Eukaryota; kingdom Metazoa; phylum Nematoda; class Enoplea; order Enoplida; family Ironidae; genus Trissonchulus; species Trissonchulus latispiculum. Next base: position 52,403 of record JASAND010030477.1, on the reverse strand, counting down.
GCTGGTGCTCCTCCAAAATCCAGCAATGCCAGCAATTACGTTCAGAACCCGAAAGTACGAATACATTTCGAGAAATGATCCTTTTATTCAAAACGGGACATGGATAGCCGAGATAAGGCAATGTTCGAAATCAATGATAATCCCATACAAAAGCGACATGGACATTCTGTTAAGCGAAACTGCTGTGCGTACCAGAAATACGATTAAGCACAGGGTCAGACTCTGGGGATGTCTATCCCGTAGGGATGGCGAGGAAAAAGGACTGGAAAAAAGGTTTACCTTTTTTCCGATAGGGTGGAAAAATAGGGTCTGGGTAAAATCCGGCCCCGGCCCCGGCCCCACTTTACATAGGGGACTGAAACAGGGTAAAATCCGGCCCCGTGTGAATAGTAAGAAAACCGGTTTTGTGTATACAAAAACGGTGATTTAAGTGTGCACTTTGTAAATTCTGTTTCTTATTAAACAATAGGTGAGTTAGAAGAACGACTATTTACTGCTGAGTTACAAGGTTCAAAAGGTCACCGCCTTTATAAAGGATTATGAACAATGAATTAACTTCAATTGATGGGGATAGACAAAAGCAATGCATATATAATTTTAGTTTTGTACTGTACTGTTTTGCACTGTTAAAAATAAGTTTTCGGCGGAAACAACAATGCTAAAACTATATATATAGGGGTTTTCTGGGTCGCTGAATACGAATCTGAAGTCAGTTATTTGATAAATCTTTTTCTTAGTTCAGTATAAACTAAAAGTCGGAGATTAAATTCTCAGATTCCGCAAAACTTGACCATGTTTTCAACAACGCTGAGTCCAAACATCGCAAAATTTTTGGATTTCGTGAAATTAGATTTTTTCCATTCGTAAGGGGGGACCAAGGGGAGCAGAAAAATTTTTACTTGATGCAAACTTTCTCAAAACTCAAAACAAAACCAATTTAGCTCAAATTTTGTGTGGGTGCATTCCAACATATATTTGCTTGATTGGTAACAAAATTTTAAAATTTTAAATTTTTAAGTTTTTTACCCGGGGGACCAAGGGGAACCAAAAAAGTTTTTGTCTCCGATTTTGCTAAAAAGTTGTATATAGGGGGAATTGTTTAATTGATCACCTTAGCTTATACTGAAGTAACGAAAAACTGACTCGGGCAAATTTTATAAATTTTATCACTGGGAGGGTAAATGGGAAAGAAATGGGAAATTGTTTTTTTTATATCTTTAATTCGTTCTAACATTAATTTACAAGAAAGGCATATTTAAAGGTTGTTTCAGTTAAAACGACCTGCTTGTGAGCTTTCAGAAAATATATACATGTCTATAGATTGAAGCTACGTAGTTACTGTAAAGTTATTTTAAAATTCTATTACCTTAATTACGTACGAATATTAAAATGTCAAATCAGAACTTTTAATCTTTACAAATTTAATCTTTCGTAACTCTTTACACAAAGTCGGCAATTGTGTTTATACCAACTCAACAATTCATTGTCTACATACATTCGTACTACACACGTTTTGCTCACATTAATATACAAAGGTCAAATAATGTAAAGGTCTTACAAAGGGTCACAAAAGAAAATTAACCTTTTGTTTGCATTAGTTTATGCCATCTGAAATCTTTCATACAGAAACTGCAAAATATATAACTCTCGCTCATATTACAATGGGGCCGGATTTTATTTGGGCCGGGGCCGGATTTTACCCTGGGCCGGGGCCGGGGCCGGAGCCGGATTTTACCCAGTGGTGGGGCCGGGGCCGGGGCCGGATTTTACCCAGGTGCGCCGGGGCCGGGGCCGGGGCCGGATTTTACCCAGACCCGAAAAATAGAAAAATATTCCAAGTTTTATTTTGACTACTTTTACAGCGAAATAAAATGTTTTCTGAACTTTCCCAGCGATTTTGCACTATTTACGTTATTTTTCGGGTAGGTAGGTAGGTGGGGGTATGTTAAATCTAACGAAACTGAATGTGGGGTTTTTAGGAGCCTCAGAAAAATGGACAAATATTCGGGACATGTTCTGAAAGTTAATTTTTGAAAGCAGAACATTAGGAAACTATCAAAAACAGCTTTTTATGAAGTAAATAAGGCGATATTCATGAATTTGAGCTAATTCTGAGATTTAAGATTTTTTGCCAGGAATGTGTATATAGTGGAGTAACGCAGGTAGAGTTAATAATTCCATGTCTAACAATGGAGTGTTCAACCAAAAACTGTTTAAACGCCTGGAATACTCTACGAAGTGTGTTACTTGCAAAAACAGCATGCTAGGTCTAGTAGAACCGCCAAGGCATACAGAAGTCACCTGTAGTTTGCTACAAAGTATCACCTGCTGAAAATATTTGATAACCTTCAGAACCTTTGTACTCGCTTGTGCAACTGCATTAGCTCTATGGGGCTATCAAAAAGCGTGAAAACTGCTTCTATACTTGCAGAAACGTGAAATATAGCAACTTTAAGCACATTAATTAGTAATTTTTGGATCATCGGAAGAAATGAATAAAATGGAAAAAATGGAAAAAACAGAAAAAAGGTTTCCTCCGGCAATCGTTTTTCCGGAAAAACCCTACCCTACTATCCCGACTTCCAACAGGATCTACACCTCAAAATCTAACATTTAAATGGGTCTACACCAAAATGAACAGATATTGTATTAGTTACAAATTGTAGCGAGAAACAGTAAATCATTATTTTTAACAGATTCTGGTAATTTTTTTAGAAATGTTTTGACAAATTCGCTAAAATTTGTTTAATACCGTTTAATTTCTGGGAAAATTTCTTGGGGAGTTCTTTTCGTTGAGGGGATCCACTCTTTTCGTACCGGTTTAGGGGGCCCACGAAATCACCTATACAGCATACTTAGGCCTATCGTAATTATTTCCTATGGAGTTAGGACTTCATGAAAATTCGCTTCCTACAGCAATGTAGACCCGCCAAAAAATTCCCGCTTTTGACCATTTTGGTCCAGTGTATTTTTTTTAGCGGGGAGGTGCCCCCCCGAAATTGACCTTCCCCCCGAAAATGCCTTCCCTCCCCCCGAATTTGACCTTACCCCCGAAAATCGCCCCCCGGTATTTTTTCGGGGCCGCAATTTTTGCCAGAAATAGGCAAATTTTAAAATTTTTTTCGGCTTTGCCGGAGATTTTCTCTTAAAAATTACTATTTTTAGCTTAAATCCTGCCGTTTGTGAGAACTTTTTGACTTCCTACGTGTAAAATACGCCAAAAATACCAATTTTTAGCTCATTTTTGCAAAAAATTTTCCCCACCCGAAAATGTCTCCCCTACCGGGAAGCCACCCTACCCTGTTGGTCCTGAGGCTGCTGCATAAAACACAGCCTACAGTACATAGTTCCTCATATGAATTCAGAAAATATAAATCTTTCCGACTGAAACGATCACAAATTTACAGACACTCGTGCACCAACTTGTACTTTTCCAAGCGTTACCTTACAGAGCGAAAATAAACAATTGGAGCAACTTGTCCGGAAGCGAAAATTGTAAAAGCTAGAAACTTTATCAACTCTAATGATTTGTTGTACTAGTCGTGTAGACGGTAGAAGCCAAGCATACTCTTGAGCTAGCACGGTGCTCGTTCAGATGGTACACCCATATTATGGGAGAGGTCGCTCCCGCGTCCCCTATAATAAGCAATTCATACCAGGAGCATAATTAGCCAAGGTTGAGACAGATTCCCATGTTTGTTCCGTTGGTGTTCCAAGAATCTTAAATAAATTATCTCAGTAAGGCAAATATTTCATAATTTCAAGTATTATGTACAATGAAGCATAAATCCATCAAAAAATCAGGGCTTTTTGAGGGCAGGCTTTTGCGCAGAGGGGGTCCTGTTGGTAAATTATCACTACGGGGTACGAATTCGCCAAAATTTGAAATTTGAATTTTGAATAGAATTTTGGTGATATTTATGATAAAGAGGAGGGGCGTTCTTTCAGTGCCATATTATATTATACTTCTTTCCATATATTATTATATTATACTTCGTTGCAATAAAAGTTTTTCATTTTCACGTTAATATACAAATTAGCTTTTGCAAATATGACGTCAGTTGTACAGTCAGCGATGCTCAAAAGATGTAGCAAAAACAGATCAAACGGGGGCTGCTTGCGATAGGGCTATTTTTTGGCCCGCCCCAGATATAAAGAATGGGTGTCGTGAAAAATATCGGGTGTTAAGTAGTAGCAAGAGTACATAATTGTAAGAGTATGCCACTAGGCAAGCTCTATGTTATCAGAGCAAAAACTATGCTCTGCACGCTAACGGACCACCCCCCGCAAATCAGACCCTAGTGACCCCCCGCAAATCAGTACCTAGTCGAAACGGGGGTACGCTCACTCGCTCTATGTTTATGTGCTTAAGGGGGGGGGGGTCGCGAATTTTCGACCATCTCCGATTTTTCTCATTTTCACATATTTTGTAGTCCCCATGGGTCCCCAAAACAAGACAGTTGCGTTTGTTGCAAAACTTTCCCTATCATTCACAATAGTCCTCCAAAGGTGGCCCCGGCATGTGTTAAACATAGGAAAATGAAAAAGTTAGGAAAATTTCGCGGTAACCAAAAGTTTGAGCGCTGTGCAAGAGAAAACGAGCTATAGCTGGGCAAAATGTTAATCTGGACTAGGTAGCGTGTTAATATCTATATGAGGTATTTTTGTGTTAGCTCAGCGATTTTCTAAAAATTTTCAAAGTTGGGTGAAGCCGGTTTTTGCACAAATTTGACTTACAAAAACGTCACCAAAGAAATGTTTCGTCGTGGCCTGAACTAACCGTTTACTGCACAGATTTTGCGTATAGATATTAACACAGTACGCAAATAGAGGTTCAATTTCGATACGCAAAATCCATGCTGCTACTTGTGGATAGTTCATACTTTTGGTTACCGCGTTGGCGTTTTGCCTCAAAATACGTCATTTTCTCAATTTTTTGGATATAATGGTCCATAAGTAGGGTGAACGCCGAGCAATTCCAACCAAATTCGGTGTGCCAGTTTGCACATATGAAAGGAAGATGTGTGCTAAATTTAACTGCAATTGCTGGTGTTTAACTGAGGATGCATGCCTTAGTCCGATGTACGGAGGCCTAGAGTCAAAAAATCGCAAATTTTTAAATTTTTCAAATACAGCCAAATTTTATATCAAATTGAAGCTCTCGATGTCCTGAACATTTTATCTTCTAGGACCAAGTCTCTACAAAGCAGTATGAGAAAGTTAAGCCGCATTAAAGTTTGACGTAAATAACAGTCGGAAGGAGCTTGATCAAATGGTTCAAACGCCGTTTCTCGCTCGTTGCTTGACGTATCTTTGTCGTTTGCACAGCAATAAATAGCCCAAGATAGAGGCTTCAATTTGATGTATTGACCATACCGTAGTCTTTTGTCATCCTATGTGTACACGTCTTCGAAGCCCTTAGCGAGGCATAGTGGCGTAAATACTAAATTGTAGGGATTTGAACTGCAATATCTCTTAACTGGATTGACCCTGGACTCTAAAAATGTGTCTTGTTTTTGGACACATATGGGGGTATATTACACCCGAAAATGAGCGAAATCGGTGACTATGAAATTTGGTACCGAGCGACCCCCCCCTTAAGCTCGAAAACACAAGCAGTGCGTGCGCGAATTTTGTGCCTGCTTCGAGCTTTAGAACACAAACATAACGCTCAAAATTCTTTGAAGTGATGGGTCTGATTTGCGGGGGGGGGGGGTGGGGGGTGGTCCGTTAGCGAGAAGAGCATAGTTTTTGCTATGATAACATAAAGTGTGCCTAGTGGCACACTCTTATATTATGTACTCTTGGTAGTAGTAGCCAGCCATCCGGGGTAACGTCGTTGAGTTTTGGTTCGCTTTTTGCAACTACAGCCACAATTAACAATGGATACCAGCCGGAAACAAAGTACTGTCGTTTATTTAAGTTTTGGTCCGCTTTTTGCAACTACCACCACTACCACAATTAAAAATGCTCAGCCATCAAGACTGCTTTTTGGCACGATGATAAAGCTAATTTTACCCCTACGGAGAAAAACTCCAGACAGCTGTATAATATAATATGTTATATCGATAAAGGAAGTTGGTTTTGAAAAACTTTGCAAAAACTTTGGCTAGCGGAAGAAAGAAAAATAGCCCAAAACAGCAAAAAGCAACAAGTTTATGTAACAACCAAGCTGAAATTTGATACCGGGTATTCAATCTTGCTAAGTTCAATTATCGTAATTTTTTCAATTTCATGAAATTAGAGTTTTTTGATTGTACGAGTATGAACGTATGAATCAATGACCGAAAATAGCTATTTTCCCAGTATTTGGGAAATTGAAGTAAACTAAAAGTTTTTCAGACAGCATAATTCCTTCGAATCTGGCACATATGAGTACACCCATAGGATTCTGTATGTGCTAAGTGGCGGCCTCATAGCTTATACGAGGATTAAATGTTTTCTTTCGTTTGCCAAAATTCCTCCATTTTGTTAAGTATATAAGTATAAGCAAGAGTATATAATAGCAAGAGTGGAAAGCTTAGCCCTTCCTAGTGGAAATGGCCTGCAAGATGCTCTGCACATTAAGGCCGAAATCTCGGGGGGGGGGGTCAGTAGTATATGGCCGACATTTCGACCCTGACTCTCGGGAGCAACTGACCTTTGACCCGTCCTACTGCCAGTTCTATCGTCCCGTCCTTGCTCGCGACACCTACCCCCAGTTCACCTAGTAGTTACTCCTAGTTCTTCCTGGTTGTTCCCACAGTTAATACTCCTAGTTCTGATACCCTGTTCTACACCCAGTTTTTACTAACACCAACCACACACCTTCAAACACCCAGTTTATACTCCTAGTTCTGACACGCAGTTCTACATCCAGTTATTACCCTTACTAACCAAACACCAGTCAAACACCCTGTTTATACACATAGTTCTCCCGGATGCCATACCCAGTACTAACTACCAACCACACACCGTCACCACATACTTTCACATCACCCAGTAGCCAGCCACACCAGACCCTTCTCTGAGTCACTCCTAGCTTATACTTACCCTGACTTGATTTCACCTTGCCTAACTTTTACCCGAACTTATCATAATCGTTCTTTACGTTAAGTTTTCATCCACTCTGGGTTTATTGTCCGAGTCACTCCTAAATTACACCGTGCATTCTTTGAGACCACTTTCTCCAACTTCCATGGATGCTTGCCTTTTACCTTACCTGGCTATCCTTTCGGCTTCCCTAATTTCATTCTCCGAGTCACTCCAAACCTGCTCCGAGCATACACCTAGTCTATTTTTTCGACTTTCAATAATACTTGCCTTTACGTTCGCTATCCTTCCTGCTTCCACAATTTCATGATCCGAGTCACTCCAAACCTACTCCGAGTATACCCCGAGTAAACTCCGAACCTACTCTAAACATGCTCCGTTTTTGCTCCGTACCTGCTCTAAATATACTCCGTTATTACTCCTTTTATGTATTTTGACTTAGTAGGTCCTTGGTTTTGCCAATACCCCAAGTAGTCACCCAGTACTTATACACCCAGTTCTTCCTACCTACCCATCAATCTCTACTTTTAGTCTTCCCTGACGATGCACCGTGATTTTCCTATGCGTCACTCCTAGCTTACATCAAGCCTATTCTGAACTTTTTATCGGGTTTTTTATCACCCACCCTTAGTCTGGCCATTTCCTTTCACCGGAACCCCCAACCACCTCGTCTTGAGTCACCGCCTAAAGTTCACCGAGCCAAGTCCAGATTAATATACACCGAACTTCCTGTATCCGAACATTTGTGGGCATGGTTGCTTTCCGACGTTCACCACTTGAGGTTTGAGTAACTCCTACTTACACCGACTTTTTATTTTTGACATTTTCTAGAATCCTTTTCTGACCTTTCTTGCTTACCTTAACTTCCTTCGCCCCAGGTTTCGTACTCCGAGTGACCCCAAATTAGCTCAGAACCTACTCCGAGTATACACCGAGCCTACTCCGAACCTGCTTCAAACATACCCCGTTCTTGCTCTTTTTATGAGTTTTGATTTTGTTTACCTTTTTATGTCTTACTATTTTTGTATTTCTGGCATCGGCCCGACACTGCCAGTTATACTGAAAGATATACTTCTCTGTGATATTTAGGTGAGTCACTCCTACCTTACTCCTAGTATAATCCCAGTCCAAGTAATCGAAGTTAGTCATGTCTAGATTGACGTGGCAATCCGGATATAAACACATGCTGAACAATGGTAGTGGAATCCCCCTCTCCGAGATTTTGGCCTTAATGTACCGAGCATCTCGCAGGCCATTTCCATTAGGAAGGGCCAAGCTTCTCACTCTTGGTATTATAAACTCTGGGTGTGGGTAAAAACCAGCCCCAGCCCCAGCCTCGCACCAGCCTAAGAAAAACCAGCCCCTTCTCTCGCTGACCACTGAACACTTTAAACTAAGGTCTTAACACGTAATTATGGATATGCATGTAGAAGATATATAAGTATATGCGTTGTCTATATGTCTATATGCAGTAATGGCGTATTCTGGGTTGTCCTACATCTGGATTGTCCTACACTTGCTGATTGGCTCTTCGTGAATGCACGTGTTAATTGCGCCCGCCTAAGGTAGTGTTAACTACAGTATGACGTCTCATGTATACAATAGCTGAGTAATTCCTTAAATTTTAAATGTAAATGTATTCTACGCTAAGGGGCATATACGTAATGACTTTTTAATGCCTTCGTGACATTGTGAAACATTTTAACTTAGAATTTACTTGAAAATGCTATTATTTGGACAAAATCTCATTTAGGTGCAATGATAAGCAAAGTTTAGCTATTGTTTTCAAACGTGCTGCTTTATTACCACCTAAAAGCTTCTAAAATGTAACTTAATCCCGGTATACGTTGTGGAATTGTAAGAAACAGAATAATTTGTTCAAAAGTTTGCTTTGCTTTCGCAATTTCTACAAATCAAAAATTTTGACGAATTCCAAATTTAAGTAGCACAACATTTTATTTGAATCTTTTTGTAAAAATGAAAATACCAACAGCAAAATATTTTCCACGTAAAGACATAAATTTCTTTTACATTCATTTTTAAAACAAATTTATGCACCAACTGAGTGAAATTAACCCTTGTGACCCTTCACAGTGGCATGTACGAGTCTTAATGTGTATTCTTATTTGCTATTACACCAGCCAATCAAATTGTGTATGACAATCCAGATGTAGGACAACCCAGAACAAACCGCAGTAATTGCGTATTGTATATGGTCACGTATACATATAGATGTATATATTTTACTTACGTATATGCTTTTGTCTAATCAAGAAGAGAAATTCAAAGTCATTCAAAGAAATTAAAGAATTGAAAAATTAAGAGTTTGAAGTTAATTGTTATATACATTAATCCTATCAATTTTAATGTTGATTTTAATATTTTGGTATTGTTGTAAAACATTCTGAAAGCAGCTTAAGAAAATTTCGAAAGTTCAACATTTTAAAAAGTTTAGCATTAAAATTTAGGAAAGCTTTGAGGTACGGTAACTTTGCTGTCATCTTAATTAATTTATGTTGTTTTATTATACTGTCGGAAACTTTTCAAATCCTTATTAGAGTCCATATACATTTCTCAGGTCAGATAATTATTGTATTATTTAGCAACCTCAGCAATAACCTCAGCAATAACTTTAGTCCTTTAAATTTTGTCGTAGCAAGCCTCCAAGATATATATATGCTAAACTTTTCAAAATGTTGAACTTCGGAAATTTTCTTAAACTGCTTTCAGAATGCTTTACAACAATACCAAAATATTAAAATCAACATTAAAATTGATAGGATTAATGTAGTATAAGTATAAAATGTATAAAATTGCCGTAGTCCAGTACCCTCGTTTTCGCCAATTTTTCAAATTGCAAACAGTTAATAGCTCGTAACTAGCCGAGAAGTGGAGGAAACAACTCAATATATTTAAATATGTACGACATGTGGCTAACGTATGTGTAAAAATGAGCGAAATCGGTGACTATTAAATCTTTTATAACGGACCCCTCCTTAGTTTGAATTCGTTCCTAAACTGTAGCGACATTTTAGAGGACACTTTCGCGCCAGCCCACATAGTCTGATGAAAGCAAACCTCGACCGCTTGAAACCTTTCTGGGGAAAAAAGAAAGAACGAACGAAACTAAAGTCTGACACAAAAATGTGTGTACAAAATCTGTAAGACCTCCAGTGAACTTAATATACGTCGTAACCACACAAAACCATATATTTTCGGAATCCTTGCAGCGAAACGAACATTTTTTTATGAAATTTAAAATTTTTTAAAATTTCAAAAATTTTAAAATATCAGTTTATCAGGGAATTTTTTCGGACCATTAAGCTATTCAGCTCATTCGTTCCGAAAAATTTGCCCGTCCGAAGACGCATCGATTGACACATGAACGAAAAGGTAGGTTGAGAAATAAGCATATTATTCCAAAAAATCGATTTTCCCTTTTTTGAAGTTTGCCGCTTTCAGCAGCTAAGAATGCTTATTACTCGCGACACGCTCAACGAAAAATTTTTTTCGATTGATTTTCGGACCGCCTAGGCGGCTGCTTTCACCTGATATACAGATTTTTCAAATTTTTAAAAGTCGAGTTTTTTGAAAAATACCACTTTTTGATCGAAAATTTCGGCAAAGCAGATTTAACAAAGGTGAGTAAAAATAACATAATCATAAAATTCAAGCTGAGCTGAATTCAACGATATAAAGCTTTTGTTGCTACGACTTATATTGCGCCAGCAATGAATTTTTAAACAATATCCCTTATTTCAGCTGGTTTTGCTAGCTTACACGCTTCAGTCAAATCATGGCGGCAACATCAAAGAGAGCCACAAACCAGCTGAAATAAGGGATATTCTTTAAAAATTCATACCTGCGCAATATAACTCGTAGCAACAAAAGCTTTATATCGTTGATTCAGCTCAACTCGAATTTTATGATTATGTTATTTTTATCAACTTTTGTTAAATCTGTTTGCCGAAGTTTTTGGTCAAAAGTGGTATTTTTCAAAAACTCGACTTTCAAAATTTGAAAAACCACATATATCAGGTGAAAGCGGCGCCTAGGCGGTCCTGATCTAGTCGAAAAAATTTTTAGTTGTGCAGTCGCAGTAATCAACCAGTCAAAGCTGCAAAAAGCGGCCAACATCAAAGGAAATGGAAAAACGAAATTTTCGAATAAAATGCTTGTTTCTCACCGATGTTTCGTTCTTGTGTCAATCGATGCGTCCTTCGGACGGCGAATTTTCGGAGACGAATGAGCTGAGTAGCTTGAATGGTCGAAAAAATCTCCGATAAACCGATATATTTAAAATTTTGAAATTTTAAAAAATTCTAAATTTTATAAAAATGTTCGTTTCGCTGCAAGGATTCCGAAAATACCACGGTTTTATGGGATTACGACGTATATTTAGCTCACTGGAGGCCTTACAGATTTTGTACACACATTTTTGTGTCAGACTTTAAAATTAGTATTTTTAATCAAACATAGCATCATTCACAAAACTAAATTCAAACAAAATTGTTTCACGTACCCTAAATATTTTATCCAGTTGATCAAAAACATCCTTAACACCGGGAAATAAAGCTATACCAGAAATCATTTCAACATATATACAACCAACTCCCCTAAAATCAGAAACTGAAAAATTATATTTGTAAAGTACAAACATGTCATACTACTGTGTAGGCAACATTAATGTACAGTAACAGACAAAATAGGAGTAAGTACATTTGACCAGACCTTGTAGCTGTGACCTAGTGCTGAAACCTTGCATCGTCTAGGCCTGTTAACATAGTTATAAAGATCAACTCCTTCAAAAACCAGAGTAAAGATTCCGAGTGTTTCCAAAAACAATAAACTACAGCACTCTCTATCGGGAACCATTTTTGTAGACTGGGATTGGACCGAGCCTCCGTTCTCTGGAGGAATTTAGACAAGCACGGCTTCAATACCACAAGATTATTTCATTAAAATCAAATCATAGACAACTCGTAATATTGACCCTTCAAACTAGGACAACATTTCCTGTATAATTGTTTTTGAGTTGTAAAGTTAAGTAGGAAGGTAGATAGGTAGGTATAGTTACTTCCCGCACTCTAGCCGGTGAGCTTTCGCCAAGTCCCATAGAGGAGACATTTACAGAAAACTGTTAATGTAGGAAGCTCAACTCGGAGAAACACCCCCTGCACATTTTAGTTTGTACAGGCAAGCGGAGCGGTACCATAAAAATGCAGAACAGGAGTCATGAAGTTAAGCAAAGAATTGAAAGTAATATCACTTCAGCCCAAAACACACCACAAATCCAGAGAGGTGGAGTAATCAGTGGATCCTAACAGAACATCTGGAGGTCTATACCTAAAATAAAGTCAAAAATATCAAACAAACAACAAACAAAACAAAACAAATAATAACAAAATCACAATTTGTGACTAAAAAGCTATTTACAGGACAGGATTTTTGTTTATTAAGTACAAACACAAAACTAACCATAATGTCACAACTTCATGAGAAAATGTGTGTGAAGGCACTGATTTTGCACGAGCCAGTCCTAAACGAATTATTCAAACATTTTAATTTTACTAACAGCATCGCGACGTTGCCACTTGTATGCATGTGCGTTGACGCGATAGATGTAGTACACTGTCAAATGTGGAAACAGGGTATTTTTTACAGGGGGGGGGGGGGCGGGGGGCCCCGGAATTGACCTACCCCCCGAAAATGCCTTCCCCCCCGAAATCGCCCCCCCGGGATTTTGGTCTTCCCCCTTAATGAGGTCTACATTTTTTCCAAAATGGTCAAATTTTCAAAAATTTTCCGGCTTCGCCGGAGATTTTTTCGTAAAAATGGCTATTTTTACCTTAAATCCTGGCATTTTTGAGAACTTTTTGTGTTTCACCATGCAAAATACGCCAAAAAATTCCATTTTTCGGCTCATTTTTGCAAACAAATCTCCCCCCGAAAAAAATCCCTAAACAAGTTGGCTCCTAAAAGGAGCATTATCTCGACGTCGGAACAGGATTTAACAGAGCGCTTCCATTCGTACTTCAAGGAAACAATTTGTATGTAAGCATACAAATTGTGAAAAAGGTTTAACTTATTGACTGAACAGATGCATAAGTGCAGTAGGTTTTGTATTTGTTGGTTTCTTAATGAGCTGCAGCAGGATCAAGTAAAATTTGTAGCTTGCAAAAAATAAGTTCTAGCACCCTATATTTCAAAATGCTACCCCCCAGGGTAATTCATGAAACTGTCAAGGTGTGACCGCTTGATACTGTGGATGATAGTTCAATTGAACACCTCGCTTAGTGTTCTATGGCAATATTCCAGTGGAAATGCGGACCGCATTTCCCTTCCTCTAAAAAATGTATGAGCTGGCACAACCCCTCGCATCGAATGGAGTGAAGTGGTGACTGTAAGAAATAATTATATATATCATCACAGTTTTCTCTAAAACTATATGTTTTTCGACAGTCCTATATATTTCAATCGTTGACGTGAAAAGCACCACTTCTTCAGTCACTCACACAGATCTTTGGGCTTTTACATGCTGCTGAACAAATGCAAACCATACAAGCAGACTGCGCTCGAATTTTATAACCTAATTTGCATAGTGCAATGTTTTCAAAATTTCAAGATTTTATTTCAACCCAGGGGGGCCTTGTGAAAATGATTGATGCAATAAGCATTGCTGAAAATAATTGTCCCCAATTGGATAAGTTTTGAGGAGACATTTGAGTTAACTTTCAATTTTAATAAATAAAAAATAACCGCTGACACGGTATTGTGTAAGGTTCATAACTTACTATGGCGCCCCCCCTTGAACAAAAACTTAAACAGAAGTGAGGTCAGTGCTGAGCATAGCATACTATTGCAACGTTGTCAAAATGTAGTTCATTCAGAACCAGAAACGATTACAGCTATCTCGCATCTAAAAATACCCTGTGGAAGCGGGGTTATAGGTTTGGAGGCCGCGGGATAATCCGCGTGTGGCACTAGCCTTATGTGAATTTATTGAGAAATATTAAAAGAACAACAAGGGTACAATCTTATAATAAAATAAAACGAAACTCTTATACTGTCATGTGCTAAACATTCACTCTGCAAAGTCTCGAGGAAAGGTTCTCACTTAACTAAAGTCTGACCGAAAAATGTAGGGAGCGAAATTGTTTTGTTCATACTGAATTACTAATTACTATTCTTTGCTGCAGCAATGAATATACGTATTTTCTGAACCGGCATGGCATGAACTTTCTTTTGGTTGAAAAAAATTAAAAAAATTAAAATTCATCAAAAGAAGCCCATTTTTTAAGTTTTGAAAGATCGGTAGACGCCAGGAACTAGCCGTTCGGTGGAAAATTAGCCCATGTCCCAAACATACTGAATCCCGAATATAAGCTTATTTTGTCAAGAATTGTGATAGTTATTACATTTTTCGATTTTCAAAATCCTTTGATCTTTGCCGCTTTTCCAACCTTGACTGGATATTACTCGCGACTCACTCAATGGAAAATTTTTTCAATTAGATTACCAGGACCGCTTACGTGTTAGCTTTCATGTGATGTATGTGGTTTTTCAAAATTTGAAAATCGATTTTTTCGAAAAATACCACTTTTTGACCCAAAATTTCGACAATGCGAATCCAGCAAAAGTTAGTAAAAAAGCATAATCATAAAGTTTAATCTGAGCTCAGTGCAACGCTATAAAGTTTTCGTGGCTTCGACCAATGCTGCACCCGCAACGAATTTTAAACAATTCCGCATTTTATGCAGCTGGTTTTTGGCTAGCTTACACTATTTGCGGCAAATCAATGCGACATAGCACAACTTGTCAGAAATCAGCTGAAATAGGGAAATTGTTTAAAAATTCATTGCGGGGAAAACATAAGTCGTGGCCACGAAAACTTTATATAGTTTGACTCAGCTCAGATTAAACTTTATGATTATGCTACTTTTACTCGCTTTTGTTGGATTCGCGTTGCCGAAATTTTGGGTCAAAAAGTGGTATTTTTCGAAAATATAGATTTTCAAATTTTGAAAAACCACATGCATCACGTGAAAGCTGACACATAAGCGGTCCTGGAAATCCAATTGAGAAATTTTTCCATTGAGGAAATAACGAGGAATATCCAGTCAAAATTGGAAAAGCGGCAAAGATCAAACGATTTTGAAAATCGAAAAATTTAATAACTATCGCAATTCTTGACGAAAACTATCGCAATTCTTGACGAAATCATGAGGGTGCGCCGAGCGCCCCTCATGAGCTATAAAGGCACTTTGCGGATTAGGGAAACTGTTAATTAGCCAAAACTAATTAATGGTAGGGAGTTGAGAGCTAAAGTTTACATTTTCGAAATCTACAGGCCAAGAGCTTTCGAATGACACCAAACTTGCCCGGAAAAAATGAACTTTGAAAAAATCGACTTTTTGATACAAGTTTAAAGTGGGGTTTTTCTCTGTATCGACCACTTTTATTGGGCGATTTTTGCGCACACCGATTTTTCAAACGGCCCATAGGAAAAATTTTTCCATACTAATTTTTCATTATCTAGGCGATGGTCCAGATCAAGTTTATGTTTGATTTCCGAATTTCGCTCTGGGTCGATTTTTACAGATGGTCAAAAATGGAAAAATCGACGTTTGGACTTTGGGTCCCAACACAGAAAAATGTCAAAAAGTCTTCTAAAATAGCGTTTTTTGGCCATTTGGTGGTGCGCATACATAGTAAATCAGGGGCGCTGAAAACGATGAGCATACTGCCGAAACCGATGGATGTGACCCTCAGGTACCATGGCGCCCGTGGTTCCTCGCCCAGGGTCAAAGTTGGGAAAAGTCCGTAAAAACGGCTATTTTCGGCCATTTGGTGGTGCCCATATATAGTAAATCGGGGCCGCTGAACAGGACGAGCATACTGCCGAAACCACACGAAGTGACTACTGGTCAGCATGGCCCCGTGGCACCTCTGCCATGGTCAAAGTTAGGGTCAAAGTTGGGAAAAGTCACTAGAACAGCGTTTTTCGGGGTTTTGGTTGGGGGCATATATAGTAAATCGACTACGCTCGTTTCAATGAGCATATTTTCAGAACCGACGGAAGTGACCACTGGTCACTACGGTCTAGGTGGCCTATTGACCACTGGTCAAACCATAAAAAACAGCGTTTTTCGGCGTTTTGGTTGGGGGCACATATAGTAAATCGACTATGCTCGTTTCAATGGGCATTCTCGAAACCGACGGAAGTGACCACTGGTCACTATGGTCTAGGTGGCCTATTGACACCAGTGGTCAAACCCCCTAAAACAGCGTTTTTCGAGGTTTTGGTTGGGGGCATATATAGTAAATCGACTACGCTAGTTTCAATGAGCATAGTTTCAGACCCGACGGAAGTGACCACTGGTCACTATGGCCTAGGTGGTCTATTGACCAGTGGTCAAACCCCCTAAAACAGCGTTTTTCGGGGTTTTGGTTGGAGGCATATATAGTAAATCGACTATGCTCGTTTCAATGGGCGTATTGTCGAAACCGACGGAAGTGATCATTGGTCACTACGAGGTGACCTATTGACCAGTGGTCGAACCCCCTAAAACAGCGTTTTTCGGCGTTTTGGTTGGAGGCATATATAGTAAATCGACTACGCTCGTTTCAATGAGCATATTTTCAGAATCGGCTGAAGTGATCACTGGTTGCTACGGGCTAGGTGGTCAATTGACCAGTAGTCAAACCCCGAAGACAGTGGTCATTGTTTGGAATAGAGAATCTTCTGGGAGTAATAAATTGCAGGCTACTTCTGCCTAAGAGCAGCGCTCCCAAAAATTGGAAGAAGGACAAGTAGGAAAAATGCTCCTTGCAGTCGCATGTAAAATGCAATATGAGCTATGATGGTCAACATTTAAATATGTCAAGGACAAGATTTAAAACGTCTAATATGAGCCAGCATCTAAATCGGTAAAGGACAAGCTGTAACAGGCTAATATGAGTCGCCACGTTTCTCTTGGGCTCATATTGACGCTAGGATACTAAGTTGAGTTAACTATTTTTCACCTTTCAAATTCGCATGTACACGTAATTGTCATGACATACGTGTGGTCTTGATACAGTAAGTAAAGTCAATCCGTGGGTTAGCACACATCAAATTTTTACACATCAGCAGTGTATATTATTGTATAAGTGCTGTGTACAGTAAGCCGATACTGAAGACTTGAAGAATACCGGTTTACAGGAGCTTTATGCATTTGTTTCTAGTTTGCAGTGTGTGTCTATAATTTACAAAACTGGTATATACCAAATGTATATGCCACTTAATTCAACTTTAAAGGGGAGAACTTTAGCTGCTTAAAGTGTTCACATATATACCTTAAATATGGTGTTTGAGCTAGTGAAATTAGATTAAGACAGGACACCTATAACCAAACATTACGAAGCTAATGGCATTACGCAAGACGGTGAGGATTTGTTCAGACTTGGGATTGGGAATAAAAGTAAAGAGTCTGTAGGCAAGATGGTAAGAGGTCGTCGTGATGTCAAGCCGTTGAAACCACGGCAGCGAGCGTCAATATGAGCTCAAGAGAAACGTGGCGGCTCATATTATCCAGTTACAGCTTGTCCTTTACCGATTTAGATGCTGGCTCATATTAGACGTTTTAAATCTTGTCCTTGACATATTTAAATGTTGACCATCATAGCTCATATTGCATGTTACATGCGACTGCAAGGAGCATTTTTCCTACTTGTAAACTTATATTCGGGATTCAATATGTTTGGGACATGGGCTAATTTTCCACCAAACGGCTAGTTCCTGGCGTCTACCGATCTTTCAAAACTTAAAAAATCGGCTTCATTTGATGAATTTTAATTTTTTCAAATTTTTTCAACCAAAAGAAAGTTCATGCCATGACGGTTCAGAAAATATTTACATTGTTGCAACAAAAATGTAAATAATTCAGTATAAACAAAACAATTTCGCTCCCTATATTTTTTGGTCAGACTTTAAATGCATGCTTTCACATAAATGCGATTCTGCTAGCTCATTCGCTAATTCAATTAAAAAATTGATTCCACAGGTTTGTAGCATTTGTATGCTCTGCTTATAATGATATAAAAATTGTTGCGTAAAGCATCCAAGATTTTTTGTCATAGGAAAGCGCAGAAAAATGCTAATGTTCCGGAATTGTTTTTTATTGCAGTTACCTGATTAAAGTTACAATTATACAGTGATAAAACTTACTAATAAATTACCTATCGTAGTAACGCAAGCCTTAAATTAATTCGCAAAACAACAGTTAAATTCAATTCAATTTTAACAATTCGAGAAGTGAGCCGACCCCTTCCTCTTAAACAACACTGAAAGGCGGAAGAAACTAACCGAAATCAGCCAGTTTGAGTTCACCGGCTTCACTGATCAATAGATTTTGTGGCTTAATGTCGCGATGCAAAATTTTTTTGACGTGGCAGTAAGATAGGCCTCGTAAAAGCTGATATAGAAATAGCTATAATAAAAATTTACACAACCATAATATTACACAATCAGCTGGGAAAATGCAGCGGTCCGGGAACTGCTCGTGACTAAATAAAGCCGGCTGACTGGGATAACGATTCGGACTACGCACCACGAAGAAGAAACGTACTCTTAGTTAAAGCGAAAATTAAACTTAGAGACAGGAAAACTACCTTAGCGTTGTGAGGATTAATTCCATAAGGATGAAGCTCTAGATAATGACTGAGATCTGTTTTCTAAAACAACACTAACGATGTATGTAACACAACTCAGTCACACAGTTACACCAGCTAGAATTTATTCACGTGTCTGTACGTCATATTGATCAGTGCACATCAGAAACCCATTGACATAGCTTGTGATTTTGGTCACTGCAAATTTTGATTACGGAAGTTATATGCAAGGTAGTGAAAGCATCCTCTAACCTACCACATATTCGAAAACAAAGGTGAGAGAATCTTTGGTATGCACAATATCATGTAGCAGAACTATGTTGGCATGCTTCAAGCCTTTCAGCAGTGATGCTACAACATGTCACAGAAAAATTAGAAACATAAATGTCTGCTGTCCTTCTGGGGAGGGGGGGTCAGGCCGCCCGTTCTTCAGGACACCTATACTTCATGGTGCTTTTATCCTGATGTAACCGTCCATAGAAGCAGTTAAAGCATCGATCAGAGAGCACGTATCTAGCAAACTTGCAAAAGTTGTCTCAAAAAGGGAAGTGGAAAACAGAATGAAATTGTCTGAGAAAGCGAAAGGTTTACAGGAAGTTGAAATATGTAGTCCAATCCTAGTTCATGAGATTTAATGGACCAATCTTTTTTGAACATTTCCATTATGAATTTTATTGCAATTAATAAAAATTCTTCTGCCCCCGGTGACTACAATCTAGGTTAAATGATCCAAAAAGCCTGAAACAAGCAAATAACGGCTAAAATTCTTTTATGTTGCAGTTTATTTGAAAACCGACAATTTTAACAGCTAGTAAAAGGGGGGACCCTTTGGGTAAAAACCGATAGCCACGGATTTCGCTTATTTCGCACGCAATACGTATGTTTTCAAAAACAAGACAAAATATTGGAGTTCGAAGCCAAACGGTGACAAGATATATATCTAGGGTCAAAGTTGAAACTTGAAAATTTCTGTGATTTGCCGTCCAAGGTCAAGTGGAGACAGAACGGCAGCGAAATTGGGGTCGACTAATATGGCATATTAATACTGTTGGTTGGCTAATATTTCGGTGCTAAAACGACTCCGACACAGCCACTCAGTCGTTCGCAATGCAATCTTCAATTGTGAACTAAGCCTTTTTCAGCTAATTGTGCCCTCAAACTGTATCTTGCTCTGACTTGCAAATACCACATTTCAGACACATAGTTTTATTAGAAAAGTTGTTCAGTTCATCATTAGCTATCGAATGATACCCAATTTGTCTATATTTTGGAAATGTCAAAAATTGACTTTTTGACCTATAAGAGATCAAAGGAGCCGACACGACAGAAAAGTTCTACCTTTGAAGCATTTGCCCTTACCATAATATTCGGCAGGCATTGAAAGTTTTATGAGCCAATTTTGGTGACTTTCGGGTGGGTAATGAGTGAGACATTATTAAAAGAACGTGAAAATTGTGCAAAATTATGATTTTTGGCAAAATTAGCACATTTTGTGGCAAGTTTTTTGAGAGCACTACAATTGATAGAAATTTGCAACTACTGTCATAAGAATTCTGTGTATGCGTAGAGCTGGCTTTTTCCTAGGCAAAAATTTCTGGGGGGGAAGTCTGTGGGGGCTCGGATTTCTGGGGGGGGGGGAGAAAAATATTTTTCGCTGCAGAGCTAAAAAATTAACTATTTTTAACTTAAATTTAAGCTTAAAATACCTGAAAATTGCTTAAAAATGGGTAAAAATCCGACGAAGCCGGAAAAAGTTTTCAAAATTTACCCTCAAAACCCATTTTTTCGGGCATTTTAGAGTTCTGGGGGGAATGCCCGAATCCTGGGGGGGGGCAAGTTTGGGGGGGGTGACCCAAGTCGGTGGGGGGACGAATTTCTGGGGGAGGCCCTCCACCCCCCCCCCTATAGGAAAAAGCCAGTAGAGTGCAACTATCTATAAGCGATTTCTGTAGCTTTTGCCAGTCGTGCAGGAGAGTCGAAAATGTTTTGGGGATCCCGTTTTTCATGGTACAAAAAGCACCAATTTTCCAAAATTTTTAGTTTGAAAAATCGCGAAAAATCCTTCACTGAATAGAATTGTACCAGAAGGGTTATTTGCACACTCTGATATGTTCTTAACATGTACAACAAAGTTGTAGCGCTGTATCTTTCATACAGCGAAAAAGCTTTCTGCCACAAACTTTTAAACCTAACTTTTTCATTTTCCTATGTTTAACACATGTCAAAGTCACCTTTGCAGGGCTCTACAGAACGAGGGAAGTAATATTACGCAAAACTCACCTGTCTTGTTTTGAGGACCGGACCCATTGGGACTATAAACTATATATGTAAAAATGAGCAAAATCGGAGATGGTCGAAAAATCGGCCAAAAAGCGACCTCCCCCTTAAAAGAGTTAAATAGGTTAAACTTTTAATTTGAAATTGAATCAACACATAAACTAAGCTGAAAGCTTCCGAAGTCCGCAAAATATGTCTATTAGTCAGATTAACAGATAAGTCCATTAGTTTTCAGCACGAAAAAAACCACTTCTTAATAAGAAAACCGTCTATAGCCATCAGAATGCCTTTTGAAATTTGTCCCAGATCCTTTTCTAAGCTTGTCTGCAAACTTAAGACACCCCCGGACGGACTTTTCTCCTGGCTAAGATGGGGCGGTAACTACACTATACCGTAACTAATTTCAGTAAAACGTAACTGTATATAACCAATCTACGGACAGATCATGGACTCAGATATTTAATATACCTTCTCTGATAGCTGTGAAAGGTGTTCCTTCCTCTTGTTGCAAGCGAATCTCTTTCAACGCCACCCATTTACCATGATTACTAAACCATCAAAAATTAACCAATTAATCAAAACAGCACATGCAGAAAAAGGGGTACGATAAAATAAAGAATTAACACCACTAGTACACTACTGGCATAACATGTCAACGACTAGAAGGTATATATTGCGAATCGCGGTATAGCGAAATGCTTTTCCCAATTGATAATATCAATTGAATGCAGTGGGGGTGGAATCTTTTCGAGGAGGCCATATTTGGCAGTGCCCTCCTTGTTCTGTACAACTATTACACACATGAGCCAACTTACTGACTATATCCTTTATATACAGTGGCATAAGAACCTTCTCCGAGCTTTTCTAGGCGTTCATAATTTTCCATTCGACCGAATAATCCCTATAACAGAGTAAATGTGTAGTTTGTTTAAGTTTTATATACTCTCAAAATCCTGATTATATCCTTTTCTAATCAAGTATGTAATTCATACTGAACCAGCCAAGTTTCGAGCTGTACGGAATTATATACACACAGGAAACAGGACACGACACGACTGGCTTTTTCCTAGGCAAAAATTTTCGGGGGGGAGGGTGCGAAGTCTGGAGGGGTACAAATTTCTGGGTTGGAATTCTTCAAAAAATGCTTAAAAAGATAGCTCTTTTTGCTGCTGAGGCTAAAGATTAACTATTTCTTAACTTAAATTTAAGATGAAAATAGCTAAAAACGCATAAAAACGTCTAAAAATCCGGCAACGCCGGAAAAAGTTTTCAAAATTTACCCTCAAACCCCTATTTTTCCGGGCACTTTAGAGTTCTTAAAGGAAGGCCAGAATCCTCACAAAAATAATTGATACAGAAAACTTTCTAATACCAGAGAAGAGCTACCTTAAAGAGAACCCGATATTATAAACAAAGTAGGAAAAAGCTCCTTGCAATCACATAAAAATATATGTATGAGCCAGAAGGACAGATTCAATTCGGGAAAATAAAGATATATCAAACTTGACCAGTTTTAAAGAATTGATTTTTGTCCCTTCCGTACCCACGGGGGTGAAACCAACTCTCCCCTGCAACCACTTTATGTGGGTGGTTGGTACAAAGCCAAAAGTTGTTCCTGAATCCTGACTATATATGATTGTTGACTATAATTGTTCGCCTCGCCATTGTTTTTCGTTTGATGCCAAACTTGACCACAGATTGAAGATTTTGATTCCTTATCTCTACCGTAAATAGAGAAGTTAGTAACTGATTTGCCTACCATTACCTAAAAGACTAAGTATACCGTTTTTCGAATACAGTTTAGAAGGTTGTAGAATCAATCACTGGAAAACGTACAATCGTAATGTCTATCTGAAAAACTAATTATATGTGCTAACTGACAGGTTTCATGCATTGCAGAACATATACACTTATACTGGTTACGTGCAATCATTTGCTGACCACTCTGCCAGACTGATATAGGTGAGGGCGGGCGTCATCAGTGGCGTACCCTTCACCTATTGCAGCTTTTGTACTTTTAATTCCCCCATGAAAGTTATAGAAAAACGTTTCTGCCCTGTGGTACCCTGTGGGTAGGCCCCTACCCTATGGTCTTTCTATAGTTCGTACAGTGAGAAGAGTTGTTCTCCCAGCAGTCGATGTTTGAACAGTTTGAAAAAGGAGGGTCTAGAACTAAATGTTTTCTAAAAATGGCAAAATTTGCACTAAAAATAGCTAATAATGTCAGTTTCCTCCCCAAAAGAGGTTCGCATTCTCTGGATAAGCCCCTGTTCTCAGCCCAGCTATAGATTTTCATTTAATACAAAACTCTGATCCTGGGCGAGGAACGACGGGCGTCATGGGGTCCCAAAGTCGCATCCGCCGGTTTAAACAGTATGCTCATCGTGTTTCGCGAACCCGATTACCAAACATGGGTTGCACCAAAAGGACAAAAAACGCCACTTTTAGAGCCTCTTTATTTTTACAGAAGGTGGGACTTAGACACTTCAAAGTCTCACAGTCCGAATACAAGGTAACTCTCTCCTGGTCCCTGGTGCAAAAATTGACGTTTCGAATGCCAACGAAAAATATGGAAACCTTGTTCCCTTCCAGGACCACTCATTAGCTGGCACCAATCTAAGGTTCCGCACAGACATCTTTGTTCAGTGCGTGGCAAAAGCTGGTAAATAGATGTAACCACCGTCAACAGCTATATTGTGTTTTCGAAAAAATATAAAATTTCGATGGAAGAGGCAAAACGATGAGATATTTCAAAATTCTGTATTATTGGCTTTCTCCAGATCTGGAGCAGCTAAGCACCGATTTTCGGAGGTCTGTCCCGATCTATTTGTCGGAGCTAAGCTCAGTGGCACATCACTAACGCTCACTTCAAACACGCCCGCTATCCTTGCGTTCTAAAACTTGAAGCAGACTCAAATGCGATGTACGCAGTCGTTGTCTGTTTGAGCTTTAACACGTAAACACGCGGTGAGTGAACGTAGAGAAGCGTATACTGGAAACACATTAGTGTATGCGGGGGTCAATAGGCTAACATTTGTGGAAGGGGGTCATCCGTTGGCGCTGGAGAGCATGTACCTGCAGCTGATAATAGAACGACTGTCAGCTGCGACATTCAAATAATATACGTACGTAGTTATGTACTCTAGATTATGCGTGTTTACTACTAAAATAAAATGCTCAATGCAATGGCAAACGACACAACAAAAAAGACGGGGTGTCTTTTTAAATTTCGAAATTTAACACTAAACAACAAGAATTATTATTCAGATCTAGTTTCCGTCTAGTGTACAGGATTTTATATACACATTTACAGACTGAATTGCTGAAACTGTACACAAAAGCTGAATAAAGCTCTTCTGTGTCTACGGAGTTCTGAAAAGATTATCAACAACTATGAACATATGTAAGTACCTATGTAACGATGGATTTTTTAAATTCCCTCTCTAGCTTTCAGGAGATGGCCCGAAACTAGGGAATTTTTGACCTCATAGACGAAAAATTTCTAAGCCCTACTTTTCCCAGAAATGACGCCCAACTTTTCCCAGAAATGGCCAAAATGGCGATTTTCGGCTCTTTGGTGTGATACAATAAATCGGAGTAGCTGAACCCCATGAGCATACTGACTGCAAAAACAGGTGGCTGTTACCTCTGGCCGTTAGGGGCCTAGGTGTCAAGGTAGGGGTCGAAAATAGTTAATTATCACACAGATAATAAAGAAAAGATCAAGCAAAGAGATAAAATTAACAAAAGGGCAAGTAATAAAAGTGCTCTGCGGTGTATGAAAAAGTAATATATATAGCCATGGGGTGAAAAAACCCACCCCCTTTTTGGGGGGAAAAACCCACCCGCCTCCTGGGTCATGGGTTGGGGATATGAGCTCCAAAACATAGCAGCAGGAAGCGCGACTCTTTCTAACCTATGTATGCAAAGATCAAGTCATTTGGTTCACTCCTGCTCATTTTATGACATTTTGAAAATGACAACTACTTTTTGGTTCAACCATCCAAAAATTTACCAAAAGTTTGGACCGATGTAACTTTTGACTGGGTTGGGTTAGAAAAGTTTTGCAAATATCTGCAATGATGGCAACTCTTCCTCTTTGCACACAGCCAAAATTAGACCGATCCGCTGTACCGTTGGTCGGGCACAGTGCCAAACGTGGCGGGGAAAAACCCACTTTGGGGGGAAAAACCCACCCAAATTTTTTTGAAAATTTTTTTAACAACTCAACACGGAAACAATTAGAGACCATAGCACGGTACTATCGAGCACGCTGCATCATCCTATGCGGTCAGATTCGGACAATTTTGCTTATCTGGCTAGCTAGGTGCTAAAAACCTTGAAAGTGCTATTTCGCTGCAGGAGGACCCAATACAGGTACAATTGTGGATTTTAACAGCCAATTCTACGTAAAAAACCATTCTCTACACGATAGAATAATAAGTTTTATCAAATTACATCATTTTTAGTATTTTTCAAAAATTGCCCTATGT
The DNA here is from genome assembly GCA_030248195.1 of Trissonchulus latispiculum. Classification (NCBI taxonomy): domain Eukaryota; kingdom Metazoa; phylum Nematoda; class Enoplea; order Enoplida; family Ironidae; genus Trissonchulus; species Trissonchulus latispiculum. Next base: position 26,949 of record JASAND010030477.1, on the reverse strand, counting down.
TTATGTGTTAAACTTTATGAGACCTGGCCAGTTGATGCAGCATTTTCAACGGCACATGAGATCTCAAAAAAGCTACTTAGATCGGGTTTTTTGGTTCATACTAGCTAAAAAAGGGTTGAATATTACACTGGAAGTGTCAGAATTGCGATAGAACAATTTTTAAGACCTGTGAGGGGTGGGTTTATTTTCCCCCCATTTGGGTTTTTCCCCATTGGGTTTTCCCCCCGCTACTTTTTGCATTATACCGCTCTAACGGTACAACCTACAGAAGTGCAAATAGGCTTAAAAGAAAGTTCTAAGTACGCCAAGTACGATGGTATATAAAGTTCTCAGATAGCCCTTATAATAAAAAAGTTCCAGCCAAAATCCGAAAATGTGGGTTTTTCCCCGCATGGCTATAATTATGGGTGGTGGTGAGGTTGCAAAATCAAGACAGAAAAGTCTTAAACTGATTAATATAGGGCTAGGTTCAAAAAGAGAAGAGGAATAGATTGTGGGTGAATCGCTATGGGCCAGCTTCGCCGAACAATCCACACGGGAGGGACGCTACATTCACGCTTCGCTTTAATCAGTGCTGCTTGTAGAGCGGTCAATTTCAGTCAATAATAAGAAATTAAGCGGTTGAATAATCAGAGAAATATGTTTGCACAGACAGTTAGACCACTTAGGTAAGTAAATTATCACAATTTTATGGCATAAAAGAGATCTAAAGATTACGACATGGCAAAAGAAATATGTTCAATCCACGAGGGTTGCGGTGGGCGACAATCCTTATGAAGTTATACTTGAAATAAGAACTGTCCATACAAATGGATAAAATGCTCATCTAGCAAAAAGGAGTGCCCATGTTAATTCGACTGTAACCTAATTCTATATTGCCTTTTTGAAAGTAGCCCCCCCCTATAGAGTGTGACAACTGACAACTTATGAACTTTAAAGAAAAATAATTACTGGATACCAAAACTGACTTACCAAAGGAGATCCGTCCCCAGATGATGGACAGGGCGGCGAAATGAGGGCACTGAGGCCGCCACTAGAGTGATGAAGACATTCCGACTTGGGTCGACTCAATCTACCACCTCCATATGCCGTAGATTTGGGCATGCTGGCATGCTTGATTATACCGGCGTTTCGCTTCCCGTTAACCGTCAGTAGCTGCTGTTGTTGATGCTCCTCACTTTCGCAGATCGGTGATGAAAATGTACATTCCGCTCCGCTGCCCTCTTCAGAATCGCCCAAGCTCATGCTCCCCAGATCCGATGTTTCCGTCAAAGAATTTTGTTTCAAAAGCTTTTGTCTCAGTTTTAGCAGTCTTGAAGCGGGCTTCTTGACAGGGCCACCAGAAGTGCCTGACTTATCTTTCCGTGAGCCGCTGCTTGTATTCTGATCACTAGCTGTGCAGGAACTGGTTAGTTCATCGCCATAATTTTCCTTGAATAAAGTCTCAGTCAATGGGGAATCGGGGGCCTGCCTCTGTTCCGAAGCACCTCCCTCTAGAAATACACTCTGAGACATGTCATGGCGATGATTCCCTCCAGGCTGTGGAGGACCCTCCAAATAGTTTGAATTGATAAAATCTTGAAAGAACATGGATCTTGCATCTCGTTTCATTTGATACAACGGTTTACCCTGTTGTTCCAATGGTTGCTTTTTCAGCTGCTGCTGAGGCTGAGTGGAGGATCTGGGGTAAGACGCTGTCCTCTCATCCGCTGCTGTCGACAGCAAATTTAGAGCATGATGAGACGTGGTGGCCTGAACTGGGTTATGATGAATCACATTTCCTTCGTGGTCCAGAGTGCTTCTGGAGGTTGGCAATCTTTCTCTGTCCTGAGACTGAGGACGCTGTTTCGGCTCACAAGACGGTGAGTCCCGTTTACGTAGCCAGGATTCTCTCCAACGAACAACAAAAGACGGTCGATGTTGAACCTCTGGGCCAGAAGCCCCCTCACCTCGACCACATTTACGAGCCATTTTAGGGTGTTCCAGAAGATAATGACTGGACAATGAGACTGGTTCTAATCGGTTGATTTGATTAGATGATGAACTAAGTCTAGGATCTTGATTGATTGTTGCATCAATTAGGTGACCGTTCAGCGCATTCGTGGAAACGCTCATCTTTACTTTGGAGATCTAAAATAGAAGAAAAAGAAAGCTAATACCTAATACATATAGTGGATGGGGAATATAAAGAAGCAAGCAGAAGCATAAAGGATATGCTGCCATTTTTAGAGTTTTGAAATGCGGGAAGTGGTGGGGATTCCAAGGTGCAAATTATACTGAAAATTTCAGCGAATAGTTAGTATTTTTAACGTAACATGCTAAACAACTGCTGTTTTAAACAAGGTCTAAAAACTGGTTAACTTGAGAAAGGTTTTGAAAATTTGACCTAGGCAGCTTGAATTTGACACTTCCGGGAGACAAGAATGTGAATGGGAGCATAACGAAAACTGGAAAGGGGGCGAAAGTATAGGGGAACCGAAAGGGGACACCGTCCCTGGTTTTTCTTACAGTGCTGGGGTGGTTCAGCGACATCAATCCTCGATTCTCCGTCAAATATGGAATTATATAAGTATTATGAAAACAGGAGTGGAGTCAGAAAACAGTAATCATTTCTAAGGAGGGATCGTACAGAAAACTCAACAGACTTGCTAGAGGCCCATCCAAACATTTCTGAATTAGTGTCCCTTTGAAGAGTAAGCAAAAAGTAAACGAAAAATGGAACGGAGATTCTTTTTGCTGGAGGTCAAGCGTCTCCGCTGGATCTGCTTTTAAGCTTAGTGAGGTGAGGTGGGTGGGACCCTATAAACGAAATTCCCCTACACAAACTGCCTCCCAAACCAGAGGGTGCCAAAATTACAGCCAATTTTTTTACTTCTCCGACTTCGCTATTCAATTTTTGCTTTTCGATCACTAAACCTGCCTATTTTGTCGTTACGATTATCTCCCCAGTGCTAAAAGTTTCAAAATTTGACCAATCGGGTTAAACTTTGGTATATGTATAGGCTCCTCCAGGGGGAACTGAAACATTTTTGTCCTCAATTGTGATGATAAGTTGCACACATATAATTTCTAGGTCGCAGAACACTAATCTGAATTCAGCTTTTTGTTAGCCCTGCATAAGCTAAGGTTTTACGAGATGTGAGCATATTTCTTCGGACTTCAGATTGTTGTTCTGCGACCTAGAGAACCCTTATACCCTTATGTGCAACTATTCAGCAAAATCAGAGACAAAAATTTTTCTTCGCTGCTTTGCACAAAAACAACGTCTGTTTTAGTCTGTAACTAAGTATATATATATGCGTGTGATTACACTGCAGACTGAACGACCAATGTAGAATGGAACGGCAAGCAGAAAAAGCCAGAGCTCAACTCAAACTACGGCAAATTGTCTTAAGGAATTAAAAAGGTCAAGGTAAAGTGACCTCTGGGGCCTGTTGCATAAAAGTGATTAGTTGATTAGTGTAGCAGTTTTTGAAGGAAAACTTTTGCTGCAGTCCTCCGTTTTTGGAGTTTTTGGTGCCATATAGCAGCTGTTAAAGTCCTTTATCCAAAAATCATAAAATATTTAAATTGTGCTCACTGCCTCATTCAGTCAAAGAAGAAACTTTAACTCAATCGCAATTTCTTTACTTTTTACGCTGCCATCACTACAATTTAAGTTGTAACTTAATTTAGACGTTATTAGAACGTTCAAAGTACTTCAAAATGACATATAAATTATTGTCGTATCCCAATTGTAGCGTTGGTTGTTGTCCTCGAAAAACTGCTACACTAGTCAACTAATCACTAATCACTAATCAACTAATCACTTTTATGCAACGGGCCCCCTGAAGAGCACTCCAACCTACAGAAGGTTATAGGGTGCCGGTGCTTATCTCCGGATTCACAGCCCGAAGCCAGGAGCGACAACTCTAATGCTGACTACATCTGTGGAGGGGGGTCAGCCCTTCATCAGGCACTACGCCAGAACACAGACTCCTGTTACCTTCCCATCGCATTGGTACCCATTTACCGACCAGTTAAGGACAGCCAGCTGGGTTGGCTGGAGCCCACAGCGAACCGATAAAGACTTAGTCTCTTGCTCAAGGGGATTTGCGAAAGCCTTGTGGCAGCGGGGATTCGAACCTAGGACCGTAAGATCTTCATTCGAACGCCTTACCACCATACATTAACACGGGGTCCGATTCTGGGGGTCTACCCCGACCTCGGCGAGGGGTCTACCCCTGAAAAAATCCAAAATGTTAAGGGGGTCTGCTCCGAAATTAGCAAAAATTCAGAATTTTTAAGGTTTTTGACCAAAAATTAGCAAAAAATGGCAATTTTTAGCGATTTTTCAGAAAGTTTTCGAAAAAATCGCTAAAATTTGCGAAAATATTACAAATTTTCAGTGAAAATCGCTGAGGGGTCTACCCTTTTTGCCTTTCTGGACGTGAGGGTCTGCCCTTTTTTCATTTTCGCTGAGGGGTCTACCCTACCCTTTTTTGTCGGTCTGGGGGGGGTCAGCACCCCACCCCCCCCATTCCCTCCCACATCATCCGATGCTTACCACTCGGCCATCACGGCACAAATCTCAAGAAATTAATTTAAAGCACTGTAGAAATTACAACTGCCGGATTTTTCAGCTTCGTATTTTGATGAGATGTTTGTATTTTGTTTTGGCTAAGTATTTTTAAGGTCTACTGCGATAATACGCAGCATTTAAGCATTTTACGCAAAAAATAAATATTCTACGTATATGCAAGAAATAAAAATGCTCCTCTCAAGTATGAAAAGTAATATGGGTGATGGTGAGGTTGCAAAATCAAGAGAAAAATCGGTTTCGGCAACGAGCATAGTCGATTTACTATACATGCCCCAACCCAAACGGTGTTGTACGGGGTTTGACCAGTGGTCAAGACCCAATAGACCGTGGTGACCACTGGTCACTTTCACCGGCAATATGGCCATTGAAACGAGGGCACATGATTAACTATATATTCCTCCAACCAAAATGCCCAAAAACGTTGTTGTGTGTTTGACCTGTGGTAAATAGGCCCCATAGACTGTAGTGACTACTAGTCATTTCCATTAGTTTCGGAATATGCGGATTGAAATAAGCGCAGTCGATTTACTATAATATGCCCTCCAGCCAAAATGCCGAAAAACGCTGTTTTAGGGGGTGTGACCACGGGTCAGTAGGTCCTATAGACCGTAGGGACAACTGGTCATTTCCATCGGTTTCGACAATATGCCCACTGAAACAAGAATGGTCGATTTACTAATGAAAACGCCGAAGAAACGCTGTTTATAGTGACAAAAGAAAATGGAGGGTGGGGCAGGGTATTTTTTACAGGGGGGGCGGGGGGTCCCCCCCGAAATTGACCTTCCCCCCGAAAATGCCTTTCCCCCCGAAATCGTCCCCCCAGGGATTTTGGTCTTCCCCCCGGAAAAAACCCTAAAAATACCCTGGTGGGGTCAGTGAGTTTTCCCAACTTTGAATCTGGGCGAGGAACCACTTGAGCCTGCTGGCCAGTGGTCACTTCCGGCGGTTTCGGCAGTAAGCTCATTGTGTTCAGCAACCCCGATTTACTGCATTTGTTCACCGCTAAAAGGCAGAAAAACATCATTGACTTTTTAGGTCATGTCTAGTGAAAGTGGGACTTGGAAACTTTTCACTCAAACAGGCAACAAAACACGGGGGATACTGTCTGCTAACATACATGTATGATAGTAGTATTGGTCCAAAATGCCTACATCGTTCCAACACTTAACCGTAAAATGTATATACTTACAAAAAGCGTTACCGGGAAAAATAACCACAGACACGGTAACTATAGCGAGCTAGGGATGGGCGCGGAAAAAAAGGACTGGAAAAAAAGGTTTTTTCCGTTTTTTTCCATTTTTTTCCGATGGGGTGGAAAAAAATGGAAAAATATTCCTAACGTTATTTTGACGATTTTTACAATGAAATATGATGTTTTCTGAGCTTTTCCAGCAATTTCACACTATTTACAACCTTTTCCGTGGGTCATAGTAGGTGGGGGTATGTTAAATCTGACGAAATTGCATTTGGGTTTTTTTGGCGCATCGGAAAAAAATGGAAAAAATATTCGGGACATGTTCTGAAAGCTAATTTATGACCTCAGAACATTAAGAAACTATCAAAAATAGTGTTTAACGAGGTAACAATACGATATTCATGAATTTGAGCTAATTTTGGGATTTGACATTTTTCCTTTGGAATGTGAAAATGATTGCATAACTCAGGTAGAGTTAATACTTCCATACCTAACAGTGGACTGTTGAACCAAAACTGCTAAAATATCTGGAATTGTTTACTTTACGAAGCGCGGTACCTGCGAAAACCACAAACTAGGTCTAGTATAACCGCCAAGGTATACAGAAGCCACCTGTCCTTTGCTTTACAGCGTCACCCGCTGAAAATATTTGATCCCTATAATCAATACTGGAGCCTTTCTAAGCGCTTCTGCTATTGCATTACCCCTGTGGGGCTACTAAATATCGTGAAAACTGCTTCTGTGCATGCAAAAACATGAAATAACGCAACTTTTAGCACATTGTGTAATTTTGGAGTGACCGGAAAAAAAGGAAAAAAATGGAAAAAATGGAAAAAAACCGGAAAAAGGTTTTTTCCGGCAATCTTTTTTTTCCGGAAAAAACCAACCCTATAAGCGAGCCCAGTAAAAAATTTGAATTCGAACCAAAAGTATGGTGATACTACTCGAGTACTTTACGATGGAAACCTTTTTACTCCTCCCGGACCTCTATTTAGCTGGCACCAGGCCAACACGGTCTCCAGACGCACAAACGCCTTTACACCCATATTATGTAGCGAAAGCCTGGGGCAGGAGCTCCTCCCAAGGAAAGTGTTTTGATTTTTGCGAAATTAAAAGCCAGGAGCAATTTCAGTTACTTTCAGACACTTTCAGTTACTGTTACTAGTCCCCAATAATTTTCTCTATTTTTCATTTTTCTTTTATATTATCATTTTCAAGAGGAAATAATGAGAAATTTCGGTTTAGAAAAACTGGTTCGGTAAATTATTTTCAGGTGTGTATATTTTAATTTCAGAAATAAAATTTTCAGAAATATATATATTTTATATTTTATTTTTAAACATATATTTATACATTTATACATTTATTTACATACATTTATTTTATACATAATATATATTTCAGAAATTTCTAGTTCGAGCTTCTAGAAGCTTACATAACGTTGCAGCAAAAAATTCTGTTGATATATATATGTCTGCGGCACAGGATATTTTTCAGAGATTTGTTTTGGACGGAAGGGGCCGGGGAGCAGATGTTTTGCAAAAAGAGCCAAAAATTAGTTTTATTTTTTATTTCGAAAGAAGTAAAGAGTTTTAAAAATACCTGGATTTAGGCTACATTTTAGTTTTAGAAATAAATTGGAAATAAGTTGGAAAATTTTTTAAAATTGGCCTATTTTGGCGAAAATTTAGGCACCAAAAATCTCGGGGTGAGCAAAAGAACCCGGGGACAGGCGATCTCGGGGGAGGCAGGTCGGTTGAGAGGGATCTTCCTCCAGCCAAATGCCCAAACTGCGAAATAAATTAATCCAATTATGCCAGCTAATAATTCACCTTCTGTCCATGTTTGAGGTCACCCGACGTCCCCGATCCACTAATATTTTTCAAAGCTAAAACATAAAATATATATCGTATATTTTAGAAGTAGATTAAATATATATTTTAGTATTAAATTATATCTAAATTTATTTAATTTTTATTTAATTTAATTAATTATTATTTAATTTAATTATTAATATTATTATTTAATTTTAATTTTAATTTAATTTATTTATTTTAATTTAATTTATTTATTATTTAAATATTAAAATATATTTTAGTAGAACTAAAAATGTTCCTTCGCCGTATGTAAGAAATGCAGATGAGTTCTCACAGGCAGGCTGTACACAGACACGGAAGCCAGGCTATAAAATGCATTAGCGTCGTGAGGTAGTAAATTAAGTAAAACAGTTGCAACAATTTATGCACAAGCCTGTTCTGCAAGAGTTTCATATTGTCGTATGTTAGGTAATTCCTTGGTATTCATAAGTTGCTTTCACAAAATAATATACATAGTGGGCTATACTAAGGCAGATGCACACCTGCACGTAACTAAAGGTGGTGATTCCCTTTGGTCACATCAACTTTGAACCATTATTGCTCATTCATTACGTGGAGCTAAGAAGTATTTATATATCAAAATGCAGCTTGACATTTTCCTTTTTTAATGGATACCATGAAACTAATGTTCTTTTTCTAAAATTTTTTTAACACATTTTAGAAAAAGTATATATAATTTTCAAGATTGTTTGCATACGCAAGTTAATTTTTTCGCGAGATATCGTTTATATCATTCGATACCTCTATCAAATATATAGCTGGGGACGTTTTTTTAATTATTCTGAAATCGCTCTTCGTGTCAATGGAGAAATAAGCTGAAACATCTGTGCAACTAGGGTTTTACCTACTTTCTCCAACTTTGGCAAACGACCACTAGCTAGAAGATCGGAGCTATCGGAGCAACAAACAAGCGTCCCTGGCAGGGGCGGATCCAGGGGGGGGCGGGGGGGACAGTTTTTCGGGAAGGGACGGCGATTCGAAGGTAGGAAAAAGAAAACACGGGAAAAGGGCAGAAAACCAAAAACGTTTGCGCCGTCGGCGAAAATGTTTTAATTTTTAATGGTGGTTTTAGTTTTTAATTTATTGCATTTATAAAGAAAGAGCTTGGAATGCATCCGATGTTTCGAAGAAAATTACCATTTTTCGTTAAAAATGTGTAGTATTAAAAAATTTCACACTTCTTCAATATGAAAATAATTAAAGCTCGGAAGACCGATTTCATTGCAAAAACAAAACATTTCTTCAACTTCTGGGGGGGAGGGGCGAAATAATTTTACCGCCACCACCGTTACCAAATCCTGGATCCCGGAATGTGGTCCCTGAGTATATTTGTGCAGAACATAGCAAGGTTAATAAAAAATCAAAAATAAAATGTTTGCTGCCATTTTCGGAAACGAAGTCTGATCGAAATAATAAATAATAATAATCGAAAAAGTTTTGAAAATTTACCTATTTTTGGCAAAAACTTGGGCACCCAAAAATCCCGGGAGGGAAGCAAAAATCATGGGAGGGGGGCGATTTCGGGGGGAAGGCATTTTCGGGGGGGAGGTCAATTTCGGGGGGGGGGGTAAAAATACCCTGGTAAGCACCAGTGCAAACAATTTGTCGTAGTAATTTTGCATCTGAACTGGTCACGTGACTTGGCCTAGGGCAGGCGCGTAGCCAGGGGGGGATCCCCCCCCCCCGAAATTGTGTTGCCCCCGAGGAATTTTTCCTGCCATGTGTAAAACGCCAATTTTGCAAAAAAATTTTCGCGCCTCCGGCGCGTATTTACTTAAATTTACCATCATAATATGGGTTTTGAACGCCAAAAACGAGTGCTAAATACCCTGTTGGATGTGGTTCGCCCAGTTTATGCATCATTTGCGTGCATGGTGCATGAAAACGTATTGAGCCTAATTTCGCTTCTTTAATTCAAAGAATTCTTTGAAAAAATTCCTGAGACGTTACAAATTTGAAAAATTTTTCAACTTCTGGGGGGCTCCACCCCCCAGACCTCCCGCCTAATTTTGGCATTCCCCCCCCCGAAAATTTTTTCTGGCTATGCTAGTGGCCTAGGGTCACATGACCTTGGCCAGGGTCACGTGACTGGTCAACAATTTTATTTCAAGGCCCAGGAAGCCTAAAACCTTGCCTATACAGGTTTTTGGGGCGTACAATACAAATTTGGCATTAAGTTTAATGTAGCTTTAGCCCACATCGTCCTCTTGGGTCCAGTGGGTCGGGGACCATGACCAACAGCTGGTCACTGGGTCAGACGGGTCTGAGATACCTAAAAACATGTGACATATAGGTTTCCGGGGTCGCAGAGCTCGGATTTTTTCGTTAGTTTTGCTGTAGCTGCCGCCCCGCACCTTTGTACAAAAAGTTGAGGATGATTTTTGCGAAAACGTTCGCAAAATAAATCACCCAGAGGTCATGACAAGGTATCCATTAGAAGACCATGGTAACATCTTGTGGTCATAAAGTTCAAGAGATCCGCTATTTTATGACGTCGTTCAAAAGTTTTTGGGAGAAAGTTGTATAAGTCGTGCTTCATCATGTGAGAGGCATTTATGAAACCTGTGATTTTATATATATATATATATATATATATATATATATATATATATATATACCTTATGATGCAAGCAGTATAGACAAGAGGGAAAACCCCACTCGCCAATGCGGGAAAAACTCACCTCCAGTGTGGGCTTACCGGTATGAGCTATATAGGATTTTAATAGCTAGGATGTTAATAGCCTATCTTGAGAGCGTCGAAAATAACCCTAGCGGCTGTACTATTGTCGCTCCCGCTGCTTCCCTGCAAATTTTTTGGAATTTTGGAATTTTCGAAAATTTTGGTCCGTCCAAGTGCCGAAATTTGGCAAACGTTGCCAGGCCACCCTGAACTGCTGGAAAGACCTAGATCAAAGCGGATTGTATGTATGCGTAAGGGCATCTGTTGGGTTTCTTGATGATATATGCCAAGCCACATTGCTATGACCCCTCCGGTGCGACCTGGGCGTGACCTAGAGTTGGCGGGAAAAAACCCATCAGCGGAAAAAACCCACTGTTCACAATTGAATATTTTTCTAACCATTAGCAGGAAAGATCAAACCAATACATACGTTTGTTTAATAGAGCCTATAGATTAAACTAGTATAGGTTTTACATGGGTTCGTTCTGTTCAGGGTGCTCCAGGGGGTCGAAATCGGACATAGCGCCATTTCAACCCAAAATTTTAATTTTGACCAAAAATGCTTATTTTTGCTGTAAAATGGGTCTAGTTTGGCTCTAAATACAAGAAAAACACGTCTTCTACGCTAGAGGATGCTTAAACTGCCGAATATATATATATATATATATATACAATTTTTAAAAATTTCCAAAATCTTTACGTGTTAAACATACAAAATTTTTTTAAATTCAATTTTTTCTGAAAGTTTTCAAAAATGTTGGTATTTTTCGATGTAGGCCTACTAAGAACAACCCGCTCTTTCGAATGGCACCGTCAAAATTGTTCTGGCACGCTTCCAGCAAAAAATCGGGTGGGTTTTTCCCCGCCGATGGGTTTTCTCCAGCATTAGGTTTTTCCCGACACGGAAAACTTTAATTTCTCCATAACGACAGGGACTAGAGAGACAAACTATATATACCTATTACCTCATAATACCTCAAGTGCGCGTCTGCATTGTAAACCTCGCGTCCGCAAATTACACTTTTCGTCGCCGTACGCGGATTATACAAAAAATGTGACGCCCACTTTTTATGCCCCGTGTCCGCTTCCGCTTTTATACTGGCCCAAACATCGCTGTTGTAAGCTTAAAATGAGCCCCCATACTTCCCCCTCCCTGGGGGGGTGACGCCTCCCCACTTTTAAAACCCTGAAAAAATGTCAGCCCTCCTGTTAGGTAAGGTAAGGTAAAGGTAATGCAGCATAATCAAAAGTACATATATAGTTTGATTTAAATAACAGAAAGAATATTCAGAAATTTATCTGAAGGGAAGTAAATAGATGAACAAATGCTAACTTCTATAACGTTATACGGTAGCCAAAAAGTTTCTGCTATTTTTCAGAAAAAAGTGTGAGCTTACGCATTTTTTGAGCAAAATATGGTAAATAGGTTGTACCATACTTTACTACATTATATATACTAACTAAGATGGCGCGAAAAATTTTGGATTTTGGTTCTAAATTGTTTTAATTCTCATCAATTTCCAGCCTCTACGCAGTCACAGCTGCTATCTGCGTCATAAATATTTCCTATGGTAGATATTTCCAGGGGGCAACCCAATTTCGGGGGGGCATGCCCCCCTGGCTACGCGCCTGCTATTGCGCGATAGCCAAGAAAGTGGGTGGGGCATGCCGAAAAGCGAAGGGAGGGGACTTCAAAAGGTTGGGGGGCTTTCCAAAAGTGGGGGCATACCACCTCCTCTAAAAATGACAGAACATGCATGGATATTAGATCAGTTCAGTTATCAGAATCCACATGTCATGAAAGAAAAGGGGGAGGGAAAGAGAGAAGCTTTAAGAGACAATTTTTGTGTAACTGCGTCCTTACTGAAAGTAGTGAACAGCCATGGACTAAAGCTAAAGGTTTGTATTCTCCAGGGACAGTATTAATTTCTTAATCCTAAAGCCATAAAGTCCTACTCAGTATAAGAGACTGCAGGTTGCACTGTCGCCTCATTTCAAACCTAAATGAAAATTTAGGATTCCCAACACGGGACTGGAACGGAAACAGACAGCCAACATTCAACAACATTACATTTCATTGCTTCCTTCCTCTATATATATACTTTATTCTACTGACGTAATCACGTCACGCACACTTCTATATATATACATACGTACATGGGCCATGTGCAAATGCAAATGATCACGTCTATATATATATATATATAGTATATATATACGTATATATAAGTATACAAGTAACAAAAATGCTCCGCACAAAAGAGGATAATATGTGTGTGCTGGCTGTATCATATATATAGATATATATATGTATATATATATATATATATATATATAAATATATAAATATATATATAAATATATAATAAATATAAATAGGTATATATATCCTTTACATTCCGGTTGAAGAAGTAAAGACAAAAGTTTCATGGGCACGTGACGTTATTTGGCACAGCAAATATTGGTGGATGGTTCCATGTCAAAAGTTGCTCAGCTCACTTAGGGCTTTCATTTGATACCAAATTTGACCACTTTTGAAAACTTTCATTTTTGACCGAAAATCGCCTAAGTCCCCACCCCACCCCACCACAGCACTCTACAGCCACTTTGATCATGCAGTTCTATGACAAAAGTTGCTCAGCTCGCTTATGGCTTTCGTTTGGTACCAAATTTGACCACTTTTGAAAACTTTCATTTTTGACCGAAAATCGCCTAAGTCCCCACCCCACCCCACCACAGCACTCTACAGCCACTTTGAGCATGCAGTTCTATGACAAAAGTTGCTCAGCTCGCTTAGGGCTTTCATTTGGTACCAAATTTGACCACTTTTGAAAAAATTTTATTTTCGACCACTTGACCCCCCACCCGACTGACCCTTCAAACGGCAAAGTGGAACCAGCCCAGCAAAATAGGTACGTCGGACGGCAAAACGGATACCGGGAATGAGCTGGGCACACCAGAAAACCCCTATAGACAAAGTTTTGAGAGGCCAGGTAGAGCCTACTATGGACCTCCAGGAAGCGGTTTCCGACTTGACCCTCCAGACGGCAAAGTGGAACCAGCACAGCAAGATGGATGAGTCCTACGGCAAAAAGGACACCGGGAATGAGCTGGGCGCACCAGAAAACCCCTATAGACAAAGTTTTGAGAGGCCAGATAAAGCCTACTATGGACCTCCAGGAAGCTGTTTCCGACTTGACCCTCCCGACGGCAAAGTGGAACCAGCCCAGCAAGATGGGTGGGTCTGACTGTAAAACTGACTGCGGGAATCGATTCTCCGTGCCAGAAAACCATTGTATGGAAGATTTGAGCGTTCAAAGTTAAATAGATAGCGAGAAATTTCGATTTTTCATTTTTCGAATTTTCGCCATCTTTGACGGGCCACAGTGGTCGCTAGGGAAGTGATAGAGAAACGCAACCTGGACCGTTAGTTAGTTCACTATATGTAGCTTCTGAATATAAAAAGAAATCAGCTCCAGCTCGTAACGTTCGACCTGAGCGACGACCACAAAAATGGTCACTTTTCGCTATGAGCCGACTTTGCGGCGCCACTGCGGCGCTGTGGCGCAGCTGCGGCGCAGAAAAAGTTGTGATTCTTAAATTCTTTAGAGGGTACTACTAGACCCCATAGCCCTTTAGGTTGGCCCACCGCTGCAGATCACGTGAAAGCGGCGAACATTATGTACAATACAACCATCAAATAGGAGAAACCGGAAAAAAAAACATCGCCGCCATAACCGGTCCGGGACGCAACTTTTTAACGGTAAGTGATACGGGGCTGAAACTTCACAGACATACTAAACTCGATGTGCTCTACAATTTGCGCATGAAATCTGCGCAGGATTTTGCGCAGCCTCTGCGCAGCTTATTTTACGGTGTCTCCAGGGACTTTTGACACTTATTATAGGGGTCGCTGCCGCGACCCCTATGATATAGATCAATGTTATCAAATGATGAGCAGAATGTGCAAAGAGTAAAGAAAAGCACAGAAATGCTGGATGAAATAACCAATCTATGTTCTATCCCGTATGACTGTGTTCTTTTATTTGACTTTAATTTGCCTGCGATTAATTCGGAAAATGCAACCGCCGGGGGAGATAGGCTTAACCCTTTATGACCCACCACTGATCTAGGCCGTGCAGCAAAATTCCTTCACTTGTTTTTGAAAGAGATTGGGCCACAAAGAAATAATTTACCTTTCGTTTGATTCTAACTAGCTTAGTTTATTAGTAATTAATTAGCAAAATTTGTCCCTATCGAAGGACATTTGGCATACCGTAATGACCTTCATGAAGAACATGGCTGGTCTTGACATAAAAATTCCAACGAAGATTTCGTAGTTTCTATCACATTACATCATCTAAATAAGTTTCTAGTTTAGTTTTTGTGTCTCCTCATCTTTATTAGCCCATGGGGAAGACAATTTCACGAATACGTACAAATTTTACCCTTCTGAACGTCTGTTCCTTTGTTTTCCGGTCCGAAACATTAGACTATTGTGCCTGAGTGCTCAGTGCATTATCAATATTTTACAGGCTTTTTATTGCATTTAAACGAACGTACTACGGTTTATTTCATATAGAAGAGCTACTTTAGCTTCCCGAAAGATGCCAGCAACAATGCTACAGTGCAGAACCCTCAAGCTAAAACCCGAAGAATTCGTGAATATATGGTGAGAATGGAGGCTTATTGGTTTGGCACAACAAGCAAAATTGTTAGAAACCGTTTCCGTCGTTAATTTGTGCCTATTCTATTGCTTAAAAATAGAATATTTTATTAATCTTGATGCTCACAGGTACCAGTTGGGTCGGCTATGTGATTACTAGTCCGGACAAAGTTTGTTGTTGAAACCTGGCGTCATAAAATGAGCTGCTGTAGCTGGAGCGAAAAAGCAAGCATGAAAACATCAATAAAATCATTGTTCTGTCTCTGAGGATCTGTTTCGTTGGCTGGCTGAGCTAATGATGTCCTCGGAATATATATGTACAGGGTATTTTTTAGGGATTTTTGGGGGGGGGGCTTCCCGGGGCCCCCCCCCGGGCATTTTCGGGGGGAAAGAAATTTTCGGGGGGGGGGGGGAAGATTTTTTTGCATAAATGAGTCCAAAAATGGTATTTTTTGGCGTATTTTGCATGGTGAAACGCTAAAAGTTCTCAAAAATGCCAGGATTTAAGCTAAAAATAGCTATTTTTACGAAAAAATCTTCGGCGAAGCCGAAAAATTTTTGAAAAATTGCCTATTTTAGCAAACATTTGGGCACCCAAAAAATCCCGGGGGGGGGGAAGCAAAAATCCCGGGAGGGGGCGATTTCGGGGGGGAGGCATTTTCGGGGGGGGAAGGTCAATTTCGGGGGGGGGGCAAAAATACCCTGTATATATATACATATACACATCCTCAGACAAATTTTGCTTTCGCTAACCACAAAATGGCTTTAAAAATTTGCTAACCGCTGAACTTTTTAAAAAGAGCTCTAGCATTTAGCTGGGGGCTACCGCCCCCAGACCCCCGTTTCTTTCTATTTGTATCATATCCACATTGCGTTGCCTAGTTTGAGTTTTGTCGGTTTGAGTTGCCTTGCGTATCTAGTTAACCAAGGGCGCCAGCCAGAAGACAACTATGATCCTCTGAAACAACAAAAAGTGGACAGAAAAATTGCTTTCATGTGTAGAATGCAAAAAATTCTCAACTTCTGGGGGGCTGCGCCCCCCAGACTCCCTGCTTCCACATTTCTAAGCATGATGATACTTGGACTTAACTACGTACTTGAGTCGATGAAACCAACTATATATACTACATGCTTGTTGTGACTGCTTCCAACCACCTGACGATCGTCAATCGGCTCGGACATCTACTGGAGACGCCCGTATGTAAAGCCGGCCATGTTCTCAAAGCATGTAAAACATAAATAGAATTATATAAATAAAGTTTACAATAAATTTCAACATTGGTGCCGCCCCCCTGTCAGAAAAGTCTGGGTGCGCCACTGATATATATGTGTGTGTGTATATATATATATATATATATATATATATATATATATATATGTTACGTGCAAATTGTGTTCCCGTGCAAATTGCAATTTGCACGGGAAAATCGTGCAAATTGCAGTTTGCATGCAAAGTGCCGTGCAAATTGGAAAATCACATCTCGGGTTATGCCTTAATTTTAAAAGCAATGTTTATAATTTGAAATGATGATGTGAAATGATCCTCTAATACATATAGTCATGTACTGATAATGGTGCCAGCACTCAACTACTTGTAATGAACTAAGAAAAACTTGTTTGATGGATCCACAGAAACAGTTCGAAATCTACCCGTGGAAGTTATGAATCAATGAATACTGAAGAAGACTTAGAAGCAATCTTGGACAATGCTGAAAGCCAGTCCTCAACAGAAAGTGATGTAGCTTCACCAGAGGAAAGTGTAGAAATGGAAGAAGCGCCGGGGAGTGACACACCTCCGTCACCTGGCGCAGATGAATCCGTGGTTGTTCCCATCAACCACCGAGAGAATAACTGTTGCGTTTGTCTTGAAGCCGTAACCGGATGATCGGATGTGTGCAAGTCGTGTGGTGGCAAATATCACGACAACTGCAAACAACCAGGTTCTGAAGGGATTTGTCGTCGATGTGGGGTAGGATCAGCTCGTCAATTCAAAAGGAGATGTGTAGATCACAGGCAAGAAGTTGTGGCCAATAGAATGCTAGAACGGTCAAGAGTTGGTAGGGAGCCATTTTACATTGGAGACAACGTCAGGATCCCTATCCCTGAGTTTGACAGAGGTAGAGCTACACCTCCTGACATCTTGGGTATCATAACTGAAGAACCTCACCCTGGAACCTTCAAAATTGGAACAATTCTATAGCAGATTGGCAAACTAATCAGCTTGTGTGACTAACTTTCACTAGATTTACTTCAATACTGAATTATATGCAGCAACATCCGATAAAGTATAATGAAGTCTAAGCAAGAGTTTCAGTAATTTCATTATAGTATTGGGTGATATCATATTTAAATGCAGGAAAGTTTTAAGGAATCTTTTAAGTTAAAAGTTAGGATCTTCGTTTCCACGACATTCCGGCGGGAAAGTTTATTGTGAATCGTCTTCATAGTCAAGAATTTGCTTGGTTGTTGCTTCGCTTTTCATGGCTGCCAGTCTTCTTTGCATCGGTCTTGAGGCTATTGTAGAAGGGTTTGGTGATGGTTGTCTAAATCGATGGTTGGTTACATCGTGGGGTATGGGACCACGATTTGGACTGCCCTGATTGGATGGCATGGGACCACGATTTGGACTGCCCTGATTGGACGGCATGGGGCCACGATTTGGACCGCCCGTGGTGTCTTTGATTCGAGGATTTCCTTTTTGCTTGAAATCTTTACCTTTGGAGTTCCCTTCCTTGGTAGTGGGAAGGGAGCGAGCCTTTTTGGATCTATCGTTGCTAAAGTCCTGGCTTGTTTCTCCACTTGAACTTCGCGGAATATGATGCTGCTTATGGGAGTCGCCGGTTCTTGGTGTGGTGTTGTTTTTCGCGCTTGATGGATCATTGCAGTCTTTAAGTGTAGTTGATGGTGTGCAGTTGTCTTGGACTGTCTCTTTGTATTCTTCATCACAAAGTTCCAAAGGGTATAACAAGTTGACAGGGCGCTGCAGAATTCTGTTATTGGGGAGCCGTATTCTTGCTGCTCTGTACTTGCCATCTTCACTTTGGATCAGTTCTTCAATCTTCGCTAGTTTCCACTTTGCTCTCGGTCCAGAATCATCCACTAACACTACTTCGCCAACCTTTGGAAACGCTTTTGATAAAACCTTTGGCTGTCGAAGTTGCACATTCTTTCGCTCTCTTAGACATGACAAATAATCTTTTTTCCAGGTTTGCCAAAATGCCGTTAGTCTGTTTTGACCTTTTCTCCAAGTATTCACTAAATTCTCCCTAGAACTTAGCTTGGGATAAAAATCCGGATCATCAGATGGCTCAGAAAAAGTAGGAAAACACAGCTTTGGATTCAGGCTAATAAAGTGAGCTGGAGTCAGAATGGTTTCAAATGTAAGCTCACATCCTTGATTTGTCAGTGGTCTGGTATTTACGACGGCTTCAATCTCGGTAATTGCTGTGTTTAGCTGAACCTGTGACAAGCAGCTCTGTCCCAACGTCTTCTTCAAAGCTGTCTTCACTGTCCCAACCATGCGTTCGTAGAATCCTCCACTCCACGGTGAAAACTCTACGATGAACTTCCACTGAATCCCTTCGGTCGCACAAAAGTTAAGAGTATCATCGCTCTGTAGTGTTTTCTTCCAAATTTCTGTGAGCGTTCTATTTGCCAGTTTCAGATGAGGTGCGTTGTCTGACACTATGAGCTGCGGTGTTCCTCTGCGTGCCATAAATCGTCTTAGGCACAACAGGAAATCTTCTGTGGACATTGAATCAAGCAACTCAAGATGAATCGCTCTAGTCACCATGCAGCTGAATAAACATGTCCAAATCTTTTTCTGACCTTGGGTAGATTTGACATAAAGAGGGCCAAAGTAGTCAAGGCCAACATATGTGAACGCAGCTGAAGGTGTTAGTCTCTCCTTCGGCAACTGCGGGAAAACAGGATATTGATACTGACCACCTGTTAGCTTTCTGCATTTGATGCATCTATGAATAGCCTTGGATACGGTACTTCTTCCTTTCGGTACCCAATATTTTCTTCTAATTTCGGAAAGGGTATGGTTAACTCCGGCATGATGAAGTTTTGTATGCACCTCTTCTATAACTAGGTTGGTGAAGAAATCATTTCGTGGTAGCAAAATTGGTTGCAGATTGTCTTCTGGTAGTGGGGCATTTTGGATTCTGCCACAACATCTTAATATTCCATCGTTATCTAACTTCAAGTTGAGTTGATCAACCAACTGGTTTGTTTGTTCTTTAGTGCTTCAATCTCTTTAGAATAACTTTTAACTTGACTACAACGAAACCAGTATTGTCTACTCTTCATTAGTTCTGATGTTGTTATTGGCCCGGTACAAGTTGGCTTATGTCTTAGTTTTTCCACGAAACGAAAACAGTAAGCTGTAGTTCGCAAGAGCTTATGTAAGGAGGAAAATCTGGTTTCTTCTATTCCTAGTTGATACTCTGCCTCTGCTTCTCCACTTGGTAGACTTGTTTCGTACATTACTCTGGACTCAATACTGGAATTTTCAAGTGACATGTGTTCTATCATCAGTTCTTTGTGAGGCCATTGGCTGATAGGTTGCTTCAGCCACGAAGGACCATGCCACCACAGGTCGTGTTTCATTAGCAGGGCTGTTGCGCGGGCTTTTCCAAAAAATAGGAATAAAAATAGGAATTTTACCATCAAAAAATAGGAATAAATAGGAACATTTTGGTCAAAAAATAGGAAAAAATAGGAATTCTCAGGCTTAAAATGCAGGCTTAATTTTTTTGTTTTTACCCAAAAGAGCAATTATATATATATATCATGGCAGTTTTAGGGATTTTTCGGGGTGGAGTGATTGTTTTGCAAAAATGAGCCAAACATTGGCATTTTGGCGTATTTTGCAGTTACAAACTCCTAAAGTTCTCAAAAATACCTGGATTTAGGCTAAAAAATAGCAATTTTTACGAAAATCTCCGGCAAAGCAGGAAGATTTTGAAAAAAGGTGCCTTTAAATAGATTTTAAATGTCTCGAGAGCTTGTAACTCCGATTTTTAATTGATAGACGGTGCTGTCGCAATTTTTCGGGATTCGAACCACTTGTGTTATCGAATTAATGTTTGAAGCTGAAATATTTGACCAGTCGGCCAATGGGGGATCTGGGGCGATGCTATTAAAACTGGTTGAGTTTAATCTGGGTCTAACCAAGGTTGGTCACCGGAGGGAACTACAAGAAATAACAGTTTTCTGTTTTTTTCGAAGTCTTCGAACAAAAACTCGCAAGTTTTTTCTGGTAAGAGTTGGATAAGTTTTGAAAAAATTTGGTAAAATTGAAAATTTCCAGAAATTTTCTATTTTTCAGGAAAATTCGGAAAATTGTCCACAACGATCAGAATTTACTGTTTACTGTTTAAACCCGTTTCAAACCTTAAAGTTACGAAAATAAATTTTCTGGCCTGCAGAAAAAGGCAAGGACACACACTTTATTTCTGAAATGAGAAAAATTCTGGTCTTGTGTGCTTTCAAGTGACAAAAAAGGGACAATTACTGAAAAATATCAGTCAAAGCGCTCCGTAAAATTGCTACTGGCTCTTTAGAGAAATCTCTATTCTCTGTTGAGATCCCCGCCCCAGACCTCCACCCGGCAATTACTTGTATCTCTACGTTATCTTTGGGTTAGAATATAACATTTAAACATATTTAAATACTAAAAATGGTAGAACTAAAACACAAATACCCAAAGACGGGTAAAGCTAACGTAGACGTGCATCGAGCACTACATATTCAAATTATGGAAAATGTATATACGTATGCCTATGGCCTATGCGCCCAACTACCAAAAATTTAGGAGCTTAACTTAATCAGTGTGAACTTGTTTATAACCAAGAATTTTTAAAACAGGAAATGTTGTGGCAACGGCCGTAAAAAGCTTCGAATCTTTCAAGAAGAATTTAGCAACCTGCAGGTAAGAGGACCAATAAGCAAAGCTAAAGACAAGGACGTTTTATACAAGGAAAACATAATTGCGCCGAAGGCGCAAAATTTTTCCCAAAAACTGTTGTCATTTAAAAACTGTTGTCATTTATATAGAACTTAAAAAAATTATGTGTTCTGTTCAACAAAATAACCAAAATCCAATGACAATTTACTCTGGTCAAATACAAAAAATAGGAAAAAATAGGAATTTCGGCTGAAAATAGGAATAAATAGGAATGTCTCGAAAAAATAGGAAAAAATAGGAAAAATAGGAACCGCAACAGGCCTGCATTAGTTCAGATGTGCCACACCCTCTCGAAGCGATATCAGCTGGAGTTTCGCTGGTGCTGACATAGTTGAACTTTATATTGGTTTGTCTGATTTCGGATACTCTTCTTTGAATGAAGGGAGGCAGTAGTTTTGATGACTTTATCCATTTGAGCACGCATTTTGAATCGGTCCAGAGCATCATGTCTTCTATGGCTAATCTTAGGTTTCTATTCATGGATACGAGACATCTCGTTCCAATTAAAGCGGCTAATAGTTCGAGTCGAGGAATTGTTGCTGATCTAATTGGTGCCAATCTAGCTTTACCAAAGATCAGGCTAGTTTCAACACAATCATCTTTTTCCGCTCTCAGATAAACTGCTGCTGCATAGATAGATGATGATACGTCCACGAAGCACAGCAAACGGTACTTAGTCTCTTTTGTAGTTTCCTGATCTATTCATGGCTATTCGTGGAATGGATTTCATATCTTCACTTATTTTCTTCCAGGAATTGCCTTCGTCTGCAGATAGGGGAGAGTCCCAATCCGTTTTCATATCCCACAAGCTTTGAATTAGCTGTTTGGAACGAACTGTGACCGGAGAGAAAAGTCCCAGTGGGTCAAAATATTCTGCCGTTTGCTTAAGGATGGATCTTTTCGTCATCGGTTGTTCTGGAGATGTTTTTGGCCCGGAAATTGAAATTGTATCTCTTTTTCGGTCCCATTGAATTCCCAAAACTTTCACTACTTCTTCCTTTGTCTTATCTTCTGACGGTATTGAATTCAATAGTGTTTCAGAATTGCTTGTCCATTCTCTCAAGTTCATGGAAGCTTCGCTGAATATCTTTTTGGCATCGATATAGAAAGTTCGAGCTGACTCTTCGCTATCGACTCCTGTTACCACGTTATCAACATACATGTTTTCTCTAATTTTCCTTGCTGTGGTTGAACTGTATTTATGGAGATGATGCTGAACTGTAGCTGAAAGCAAGAAAGGACTTGCTATGACTCCAAAGGGGACTCGACAGAATCTGTAGATTTGTAAGTTGTCATCAGTGGCGTTTCCGTTTAAATTCTTTATCCAAAGAAATCTGGTGACATCTCTATCTTCCTCTTGAAGACCCACTTGCAGAAAAGCTTTCTCTATGTCTGCCAACAAAACTATTGGATTCAAGCGAAATCTGAGGAGAAGGCCGACTAAGTCTTCTAGTAACACTGGACCACGGAAGATGCACTCATTCAAGCTGACATTTGACTTCTTCGTTTTAGCTGATGCGTCGTAAACTATTCTGACTTTCGTCGTTGTTTTTTGAGGAGTAATCACTGCATGATGTGGGATGTAGTGTTTGATGGTATCACTGCGTTGATTGCTGGGTATTGCTTCTACTACCCCCTTGCTGATTTGATCTTGAATGATGTTGTCATACTTCTCCAAAAGTTCCAGGTTTAGTCGACTCAGCAATGACTTCAGCCGACCTAAAGCTAACTCGTAGTTTTCTGGCAAGCAATCTTCATTTCCGTTGAACGGCCACTTGACATGGTATCTATTTTCATCTTGTATGATTGTTCTGTCAAAAAACTGAAGTGCTAAGTCGTCGTCTGTTTTTTCAATAGGCTCCTTTATTCCAATCGTTTCTAGGCTCCAAAACCTTTCTATATCGCTGGTTTCATCCTTTAAACATTTGCTGTCTTGGCAAACAAAACTTTTACACGTGTCTTGTAGCACTCCAGTACGAGTGGCAGTGAACATAGTCACTGCTGGATAAGTGTTTGTTTTTGTTATGCCACTTGTTCTTCCTGTAACCACCCAACCAAACTTGGATGCTAGCAGATATAGTCCTTCTGCAACCTCCCGTTTCTCCATGGAAACAAAGTCTAAGTAGTAGTCTGATCCCAACAGGAGTTCTACGGATGTGGTCTCTACTTGTTCTGGTAAGGTGTCGGCCAATGGGAGACTTAAGCTTAATATCTGTTCCCGCATTGCTAAAGGCATTCGCTGTACTTTCCCTGTGATCTTTTCAACAACATTCACCGTAATATTTTGCTTCCCTCCATCTTGGAACTGCAGCTGGATCTGGGTACTTGCCGTTTCAATCTGTTTCGCTACATTCGATGCAAATGTAGCCACGGAAAGAATTTCTGTATCATTTTCTTCTAAGCCTAGCTTATCTGCAATTTTCTTTGTAATGTAGCTTCTTTGGCTGCCTGAGTCGAGAAGGATCCTAACCTCAGTACTACTTTTCGTCTTTGGGTTGACTATTATCGAAAGAGCTGTTTGTAGAACAACTTTTTCATTTGTAGCTAGCAGTACATGTTGGCTGTTTGGTTCGGAAGTATCAGGCTCTTCATCTTCGCTTTCATCATTATCTACCTCGTTTGCAATAGCTGTCATTTGTTTCTGGTGGCTTCTGGTGCCTAGCGGTATCTTCTTTGGACAAAGACTCCGATGATGGTCGGAGGCTACTCCGCAATGGTAGCAAGTTTTTCTTGTTCTGCAATCCTTAGCTGAATGGTTTGTTCTGAGACAGCTGTAACAATATCCTTTAAGATAGCTTTTTCTAGCTTGTATGGATGGATATTTTTTGCATTCATCGCTCCAATGGTTGCCTTTGCAGTATAAACAGGCTTTTGAGCTGTCTTGCCTTTTCTCATGGACATGTAGTGCTTCTACTGTGATTTTACTGGTTTGTTTTTATTGTTGTAGTAGCTAGGTTGTAGTTGTTTCTGTGGTGTAAAAGTTGCAGTTGTGGTACCCGTTTTACTCTGTCTATCTGCAGCCTCTCTGGCTTGCAAATATTTCTTCAATTGAACTCTTATTGACTCAACTGACCAGATTCTATCAGTATTTTGCTCTTCTAGCCGAGTAAGAACTTGCCTTGGCAAGTAAGTAAGTAAGAGTAAGTAAGAGATACAAAATGTCGGTGCTCGGTGTTTTCGCCTAAAGCTGTTAACGATCTGAGATGTTTTTCCAATTCGTCGTATAAGATTCTGACGCTCTGGTTAGTTGAGTCAGCAGACGACAAGTCCATCATGGCTGCATAGTGAGCGTCAATGATGGCCTGGTCGTCTCCGAAGCGTTCTTTAAGCCATTCTATAGCTTTCCCATAGTTTTCAGTTGTCTGTTGTAAGCCAACCACAGCATCAACAGCTGCACCTCTTAGCTTGGCTTTCAAGTATGCAAATTTCTGGACTTCAACCAGATGCTCATTTTGGTGGACCATTGCCTCAAAGCAGTCCCAGAACTCGCGCCACTTTAATAGATTGCCATCGAAAGTGGGGATGTCGAGCTTGGGCAAGTTAGCGTTGGCTCTACTGACACGTGCTTCTGTGTCAAGTCTACTCTCAGATCTGATAGTTAAAGATCTCTCCCTTTCTAGATTTAGTCGCTGTATCTCTATTTCTAATCGTTGCTCTTCTAACTGAAGCATTGATACATGCTGTTGCTGTTCAGAATTATTCTGTATACTTGACTCACCAGCTCCCAATTCACCTGACTCACTGTTAGCAGAGGATGGAATCCTTGAGGACAGATTTCTTCGTTCCAATCTGTTCTTCCTAGCAGTTAGCAGAGATAGCGCATCATCGGCAACGGCAGTAGCATTTTCCCATTCTTCCGTCGTTTCATCGTCTACTTCTTCTTCGCCGGCCAAGATGTTATATACCAACTGTTTGTAGTAGTCCAAAATCTTAGCCAGTTGAATCATCTTTGAATCCACCTCTTCCATAGCTGCTTCGGTGTCGTCTTGTCGAATCGGAGCTGCTAGGTAAACAGTGCAATCGTGGGTGGCTACGTCGAGCCTCCTGCGGGCACTGATAAGTTGTCTTCGGTGGGCTGGCATTTTGCTGAAGGAAAGTCAGCAAAATCCAAATCTGCATCCAATGTATAGACGCTCTGCTACCATATAGCAGATTGGCAAACTAATCAGCTTGTGTGACTAACTTTCACTAGATTTACTTCAATACTGAATTATATGCAGCAACATCCGATAAAGTATAATGAAGTCTAAGCAAGAGTTTCAGTAATTTCATTATAGTATTGGGTGATATCATATTTAAATACAGGAAAGTTTTAAGGAATCTTTTAAGTTAAAAGTTAGGATCTTCGTTTCCACGACAAATTCACGGTATGTTGGAAACTTTGTACCTGCCAAATCAAATGGGAAAATGCGCTGGAAACAACTTTATTACACTAGACCAGGTAAAGACAAATCCTGTTAGTCTCAGGAAAGCAGCAGCCTTGGTGTCAGCAGGTGAAAGTGGCCAAGGTTTTCTACGGTGCACGTGTACGGGAACTTGTAAAACTCTAAAGTGTGGCTGTCGGAAGGAAAACAGAGCCTGTTCAACAAGATGCCACCGAGGAAAGAAGTGTGCCAATTCTGAATAAATGAAACATATTTACCAACGAGATAAATTAATACGAAATCAACAAGCACTAAAGTCATTGTACTCTGCCTATTAAAACTTTTAAGTCTAACCTGAGATGTGATTTTCCAATTTGCACGGCACTTTGCATGCAAACTGCAATTTGCACGAAAATCACCCGTGCAAATTGTAATTTGCACGATTTCGTCGTGCAAATTACAATTTGCACGATTTTCCCGTGCAAATCGCAATTTGCACGGGAACACAATTTGCACGTAACATATATATTATATATATATATATATATACCCAGCGAGTTGGGAGAGTGTAACCCAAAACAGACAAGGTCGAAATATTTTTGTTTTAGTCGACCACACTCACTATAAAGTGCACAGAAAATGCCGAATTTTAAGGGTTTTTAGTAAAATTCTTTGGTTTCTTTTTGGAATATTTTAGAATTTTTTTTGGTCTAAATTAGTCTAGTTTGTTACTAAATCTTGATTTTTGAGCACTTTTAACGTTGTTATAGCAACTGGCTTATTTTCACTGGGGGGGGGCGGGGGGCAGCCCCCCATTCGGCGACCTCCCCCCCAGGGTTGGGAGTCTCGGTCTCGGTCTCGCCCAAAAGCCGAGACTTGGCCAGTCTCGGTCTCGGTCTCGCTCACCCAAAAGTCTCGGTCTCGGACCGAGACCAAAAATTTTTTGAAAATCAAATTTCAGCGAAAATTTTAAATTAACTGACGAGGTGCGGAAACCGTATGTTTATGTGCTAAAGCACCTAATACTGTGCCTAAGCCTCAAAAACTGGAAGAAATTAAATTTAAGCTTGAAATTGCTGTCTCGGTCTCGGTCTCGGTCTCGACCAAAAGCCGAGACTTGGCCAGTCTCGGTCTCGGTCTCGGTCTCGTCTCGGTCGGTACCCTGGTCTCGGTCTCGGTCTCGGTCTCGGTACCCTGATCTCGGTCTCGGTCTCGGTCTCGGTGAAATCTCGGTCTCGCCCAACCCTACCCACCCATGAAAAGCCCCCCATAAATTTCGACCCCACCCATAACCCCCCCGTAACCCAAAAAATTGCCAATTTTTACCATTTTTACCCTAAATTTTCGAAAACTTTTCCGGCTTCGCCGGATTTTTAACGAAATTTTCACTATTTTAGCGTAAAAAACACCTAAAATTACTCATTTTTTAGCGATATTTGGCATATTTTGCACAAAAAAAGTAATAAATTAGCAAAATGTTTCCAAAAATATGAACCCCCATCTTTGGTGAGCCATGGGGGGGGCAACTTCGAGCCCCCCCCTAAAGTCCCCCCCCATAAATTTTGGCCTAAAAATAAGCCAGTAGCAATGTATGTTAAAAACAGACATGTT
>JASAND010030476.1:0-23155 GCA_030248195.1 Trissonchulus latispiculum | reverse complement strand
TTATCATACCTTGGATTGATTTCTCATAAGCGAGTTCATAGCTTCAGCTCAGCATAGGCTTAGTCCAGTCCACCGCAATTGTTCTGCATTCCAATGACTCTGTCTTGCTTGAATTAGTAATTTGGTGAAATGAAATTAAGTCGAATATGACGGAAAACGCAGTAAGTTATACCACTGTATACCGAAAAATTTGAAGTCCGCTATAGGAGTATTTTTGTTTCAGTATCTGCATCGTTTTGCTGCCTATTTTCAACAAGGTGACATGGAAAGCAATGGAAAGTATGTGACTCGTAGTGGAAGTCGTGTCAATTATACTACGGGTCCCATTGTGTGGGGTGAACCGGGTACAAATGGTCAGCATGCTTTCTATCAACTGATTCATCAAGGTGCAGCATTTAGGTTTTAATTAACCTAGATGGTTTGCTTGAATACTCCAGCTATAATAATTCTGACTTGTCTTGGCACGAGTTGAAATTTAATCTGTATCTTAAAAACCGATATCATAAGGGGGATATGGACAAAATCAGCTAGAAATTTAGTCGGACAATGTCAAAACGTATTAAATTAATTAATATTATTGTCTATATTTGCGATTGAGGAATATTAGTGCTGTTGTCCCATACTGATAATTCTAGGTTCAAATCATGTACCAATTTCACAATTTGTTGTTTTAAGTCAGTGTCGTGATTTTGAAATTTGCAGTTTTATTTTAGGCACTCGGTTGATTCCTTGCGATTTCCTTATCCCATGGAAATCCTTAAATCCCATTAAAAACAATTTGCATCATGAAGTACGTAATCTTTATTATTTGTCACTAGCCAGCATATTACAAATACATAAAGACTAGAGTATATTGTAAAAGGTAGATATTATAGTAGTACATGAAATCAGATGTTTTAACGTTATGTTTGGCTACTGCCGTCACTACTTGTGCCTCGTTTAGCTTATTTCAATTTCACCAACAATGAAGCATTACTGTTGTTCGTTTCTGTCTTGTTTATTGTAGATCTTAATTGCCAACTTTTTGGCCCAAACCGAAGCACTAATGAGAGGCAAAACGAAAGAAGAAGCAGAGAAAGAACTGAAGGCTTCTGGCATGCCTGATGATAAAGTAGCCTCCATTCTGCCGCATAAGGTTGGTACCACAAGTGCCTGATGAGGGGACTAGACATCTGGGTTTACTTTAGGCGAAAAAAGTGGGGGGAGAGTGGGGGAGTTTTTCCCCCACTAGTGGGGGGGGAGGTCGAAAAGTGGGGGGGAAATAAAATGGGCAAAAAATGCCAAAAAGACCGTATAAAAAGCCTGTTTTCTACATATACTGCTATAACTAAGCTTAAAAGTGCTCAAACATTGTGTTTTAGCACCAAAAAAGACGATTTTTGACCAAAAAATTCCGGCGAAAATTTTTGAAAATTTTGACCAAAAATCCTAAAAATTTGGCATTTTCTGGGCACCCTATAGTGAGTGGGGGGAAGCCCAAAAAAGTGGGGGGGGGAACGAGTGGGGGGAACCCAAAATGTGGGGGGGGGGCGCCCCCCCGCCCCCCCCCAGTAAAATAAACCCAGGACATGTGTTTGATCTCGCTTGTTTTCATGAAATTTTTTCTGGCTGGTTGATACTAGGAAAACATAATATAAGCTCCTGCAAAAGAATCCATAGTTGATTATACACAACATTATATGCATTAATATAATGTGAAAGTGTGACAGCTAGCAAGATGTCTGTTATCATCTGCAGATGCTCGCTCTGCACGCTAAAGAAGACTATTCCCCCACAAATATGAACCTACTGACCGCCTACGCAAATCTGTACCCACGTTCCTGTGCACTCGCTCGCCGTACGGTTTCATCCTAAAGCTCGAAACAGAGGGCAGCGTTCGCCGAGCATTAGTACTGAAGGATAGCAGGTGAATTTGGTTGACATGAAGAGACACATTTGTGTGGACTAGAGTATCAGCCGTTAGGGTGCAGAGAATGTACCTGCAGCCTGTCAGCAGTCATCACTCTTAAATAACTTTGGTATTAGTGAAGAAGCTAGTGATAAATGCTTTTGATATAATGTCTACGCTCTATGGGTCATTTTAAAGCGTCATCTTTGGTGATAACTTAAGCTTACTGTCATACTTGCATTGGGCAGGACGCTTTGCCCCCCTCGTTTCCCTTCAGGCAAAATCCCCAACATTTGTTTGTCGTCTACAATTTGTGAAGCATGTATTGTAGTTTAGGTGTTTGAAGGGAATCGTCCAACGAACAGCATTGTTCTTCCTGTGGTAACTCCGTTCACTCTTGGTACTTTAATTGCCCTCTACGAACACAAGATATTTGTGCAAGGAATTATTTGGGATATCAATTCCTATGATCAGTGGGGGTAGGTGGCTTGAATTCCTCAGACTTCATGACTACTTAAACTGCCTCACTAGTACAGCACTTGACTGTAAAAGAGCAGCACTTTTCGAAGTAATTGTCACTTGCCTCCACAGTGAGACTAAAATAAGGATTCCCTGTTGTTGAATGACTGTGGCAGCAGTTGCGGCAGAAATAAGAAATAAGTCGTGGCCAGTTTCTCTTTATTTCATTGTGTACTGGTGCTCTGACGCAAATGTACCCCGTTTGTTCAGGAGGTATATACCAGTCAAATGTTTCAGTTAAAGTTTAAGAAAAACCGAAAAACGCCCTGCTCAAGTTTGTTGTTTGTGCATGTTTTTAGCGTTGAACTTGGGAAGCAGTTGGCCAAAGTAATTCAGCCGGAACTGAAATCTTCAGATCCTGTAACCAGTCATGATAGTTCTACTAATGGTCTTCTCAACTATATCAGACATCATCTCGCCTTGAAATAAGTAGGGAAGTGACGGATGTTTGATGAAGAATTCAGTGAATTCTGCTTAGCTAACTTTAGGTTTTAAGTTTATGTATTTATGCTTTTCATGAAAGAGTTTTCCCAGTGACTTTCTTTCTATGTAGTTTTTAGTTTCATGTGTAGTTAGTTTGCTGGTGCTGTGATCGTTTGTTTATAGCTGTATAGTAACAATAAATCCGGTCTTTTCTAGTTGGATAAGCAGACTGCATAGTGCATAATGTAGGATGTCGAGGGAGGATAACAATAATTGAATTATTGTGAAATTGGAGTATTTATTACGTGTCACGATAGTAAGTACCAGCAAGCTTGCTGCATAATATGCTGGTTTGTCATATTCTGGAATCTAGTTGCTTTGCAATTGTATATAGGTGCAGTTATGTTGAGATAAGGCAATGATGTCGATCAAAACTGACTGAGTTTTCACATTGTATAAATATTACTTCTTTTTTCCTCACTACGGTAACAGTTTGTGTTCTTGTTACGGGTTGGGATAACGTTTGGGCAAAGCCTTAGTTCGAAACAGGCGAGAGGTATTGAATGGGTTGTTCAAGATTTGTTTGGATTTTGAGATAGATCTCTTGTTCCGACCGTGGCAGCACCAAAAGTTTAAGAATAACAGCAGACCAAAAACTGATTAGCTGCTAGTTTTGTAGTTAGAATTTAAACAGGAAAAAGCCCAAGTATGGCCGAGAAGGCCCAAGTATACATTCGCCCTCACCCAGCTGCACAAAGTGTTACTTTTTGTGCCAGTTTTCGAAGTCATGGTTTTTCAGCTTGGGTGAGTTGACAAAAGCAAAGCATGACTGGAGCGCAGAGTTGGAAGTGGGTCGCAATTTCGTCCCCCCCTGACCGGCTATCCGCGACCCACAGATTTCGTCGACCATATTCACCCACTTCTTAAATTTGGACATTTTTCATGTTTAAGTACCCTATAGCATGCATCGAGCAAAATTAACGCTTTAAAAATGTAAGTAGTGAAGTATTACAACTTTCAAACAAAAATTTGGCGTTCATAGCTAACTCCATCAGATTTATCTTCGTTTTCGTTACTTCTGAGGATACTATGCTCGCAAAAGTGTTGGGACCTCGATCGGTCAGTAGTATTTAGGCAAAGTTCTGAAGATGAAGATTCTTGTAGTAATTTCGTTAAAGTTCAGTTCATTCTTGTTTATTTTTTACAGCTGAGTATGAAATACCGTAGGAGTGTTTATATAACCTAACTTGGATATGATACCAAAGCAGTTTATTTATATCATACACTTTATTAGTACCAATAAAATTAGGAATGAGCATCACTCTTTGATTTGAACCATGTCGAAATTTCAAGCTTGACATTATATAGTTATTCAGTTCACGGAAACAGTTCACGCTCTTTACGGAAAGATTTGCAGGCTGTTGTATGTAGTAAGCTGTCAGCATTGTTTTCGCACAAACGGTTTGTCAATTAATGAATAAGCATTAAAAGCTTTGCGTGATAACAAAATATGCCAATTAGGGTTGTAAATTGTAAAAAAGTAAAAATGTTAAAAAATAACATTTTAAAAACAACATTTTTAAACATTTTTAAATGATTTTTAACATTTTTACAGTTATTAAAAGTAACAAAATTTCAGACTTTTTAACAGGTTTTTTACACTTTTTAACATCACTTTTTTACTTTCTAACACTAGATTTTTTACATATTTTAACACTACTTTTCTGAATTTTTTACACTTTTTCACAGACCGTTGATTGTGAAAAATAGTGTTTCAAGTATATATAGTGTATATATATTGCAGACAGATTTTGTTTCAGTACGCGAAAATCACCTTAAATGTATTTTATTTCAACTAGTAAAAAATGACATTAAAAGTAAAGACGGTGGTTGGTCAATGTTGAGGATTTTTTGTGGAGTCATTTACGATTAATAAATTCCCGACTGTAAGTCAGTTGCAATTTAATCTCGTGCCAGATATATAACCTTCTGAGCATAGGATAACGTGGGGGGGAATGGGGGGTGCAGACCCCCCCCCAGACCGACAAAAAACGGGTAGACCCCCTCAGCGAAAAGGAAAAAGGGCAGACCCTCTCGTCCAAAAGCAAAAAAGGGTAGACCCCTCAGCGATTTTCACTGAAAATTGATAATTTTTTAGCAAATTTTAGCGATGTTTTCAGAAAATTTCTTAAAAATCGCTAAAAATTGTCATTTTCTACCAATTTTTGGTCAAAAACGTTAAAAATTCGCAATTTCTGCTAATTTCGGGGCAGACCCCCTTAAAATTTTGGAATTTTTTAGGGGTAGACCCCTTGCCGAGGTCGGGGTAGACCCCCCAGAATCGGACCCCGTGTTAATGTATGCTTCTGAGAGGATTGTTTCCTTTATTGAAAATTTAGAAATCCTGCAAGATGGGTTCTTTAAATAAGTGAACATCTCAGTCAATAAAATTTAACAAATGTCCAATTAATCCTAAGGCATGGTGGAGCAGTATTTCAGAATCAAAATTTTCACAGCTAAAATAATTTCTGAAATCTAAAACACCAGACAATGCTGTGATAGATTTTTATAAACCGAATGTCAGGTGTGATTTTTCCCCTTGAAAATTTTCCCCCCGGAAAAATTACACCGGTGTGGATTTCCCCTCCGGAAAAATTACACCGGTGTGAATTTTCAGGGGGGAAATTTCGTACCAATAGATACAAAATGAAATCGAACTATATAATGAATAAAATTTCTTGAAGAATTAAAAGATTTGTAGGATTGATTATAATCATGATTGTATTCAATTGCTTATTTTGCATTTGATAAACCTTAATAAGGATGAAATATTTAAATAAATAATAACTTCTAATCTTTCTTAGGTTTCTAATATTTTATGCTTTAATTTTCTAAGTAAAAACAAAAATAAATAAATTGAAATATTGGAGATTTTATCTCCGAGTTCAAATCTGTATGTAGGGCAAAGGTAGAACAAGAATAATAGTAATAAATTCAATTCAAATTTATTTTTTTAGTTTATTTTAGAAAATCGTTAAATTAAGCTGAAATAAAAATTTTCAGTTTGCAAATTGAAATCTCAATTAATTGAAATTTATCTAAATTTTCCACGTTAACCTGAATTTTGTAAACTTTCCTTTCAAAATTTCCCTAAGGAAAGATTTCACCATTGAGCTGTGGTTGAACTCTGAGACTAAAATTTCTAAAATTTCCATTGTGTTTTTATTTTACTAAGAAAGATGCTTATTTAATAAGATTAGAAATTTGCAATGATTTAATTGAACTTTATTAGCTATTATTATTTAATTGAATGATTCTTTATTAGCTTTTGCATTGCATTGATTGCTGCATATGATGATATATATCTGTGAAATAAACAAAAATAAGTTATAATTTGATTTTATACATTATAAAAGTTTCCAAGCTTTAATTTATGCATATATTTTTACCCAGAAATAAAATCATACAATATTAGTGCATAAGAAATATTAGAGTTGGCTTTTATCATAAAAGTTTTCTTTATTATATGGTTTTTCAAATGCGAAATAAGCAGTAGAATATAACAATAATTTTAATTACATAATCCTTCAAAATTTCTGGCTTTTAAAGAATTTTTATTCATTACATATTTCAATGAAGTTGATTTTGTATATGAGTTGTAATGAATAATTATTATGGCATTTCAGCGTTTCAGGCTAATCATATTCCACCATCAAAGCATAATTAGTTGCTATATTTATGAGCAAAACTTAATTCATAAACTGAAATCTGCATTATTTCTGGCTTTGGTGCAAAATTTCCCCCCGGAAATTTCACACCGGTGTAATTTTTCCGGGGGGAAAATCCACACCGGTGTAGTTTTTCCGGGTGGAAATTTTACACTAGTGATGTGGATCGGATCGGCAAAATCGATCCGATCCGCGATCCGTTGAGGTCGGATCGGATCGGATCGGATCGGATCGGTAGGCCTACTGGATCGGCTCGGATCGGATCGCTTGTCTCGGTTGGATCGGCGATCCGACTTGATGTTTCAAACGCCACAAAAATTAATGCCGATCTTGCACATATTTCTAACTAAACACGATTTAAGTGATGGCACTTTTTGTTGGCAAGCTGGGTAGCACAATAAAATCAGCCATCCTTACTGCTCTAGTTTGCGTTTATCAGATTTAACATTTATTCAACAATTTTATAATTCTAAGTTTCTGACACAAGCTTCTAAACTTTTAGCATACATTTTAACATTTCTAACTTAACTCTAGCATAAGTCATGCAGATGCATGTTGTATCGAAGGGGAAAAGCAATACATACCTATTATGTATTTATGCTGTAAACATTATTGAAAACAAATTAAGTGAATTAACGGATAACTCTCTAACTAATGTTACTACTGTTGCCAATTTTCGTAGTGAAGCTGTACCGTTGGAATTTTTGTGGCTTTATCCAAAAGTCGAAGGAATCACAATCATCAACGCCTATGTAAAAGTACTATCACACAGTGATTTTAAAGTTTTAGCAGTTCATTTTAGCTGGTATATAGATTAAGCTTCAGTTTCAGATGACGACAAAAAATTTCAATTTGACCTATTGTTCCATTTAGTTTAGATTCTTCAAATTGGAATTAATGTTCAAAATATTGATTTAAAAAAATGCATTTAACTATTTTAAGTTCGCATTGTTAAATTTGTTGTAAATTTTGTACTAGGCTGTAGCGACTCAATAAGTATTCTAAACAATTTTACGTCTTCTTTTGCTTCACAAGAGCTTAATAGTATTTTGTACAATGATGCATTTATGCATCCTAACAATAAATGAAGAAATTTCAGTGAAACTAGTGTGTTAAGGCGTTTCTGAAAATGCTGAACCCGACTTTAGATCCAGTTTCCCTTAGCTTTTTGAAAAAGTCATTTCGGATCGCCGGATCGGATCGGATCGATCGATCCAGGACCTGATCGGATCGGATCGGATCGACAAACGTTTTTGCTGGATCGGATCGGTTAAATTTTTAGCTGCCGATCCGATCCGATCCACATCACTATTTTACACCGGGGAAAAAACTGCACCGTGACAAGCACAACCACGTTCCTCAGTTATATATCCAAACTATAGATTTTTGTTAGTATACACAATTTTACACAATTTAAAAGCCATTTTATTACTATTAACCATTTTACCTGCAGACTAGTGATGTGGATCGGATCGGCAAAATCGATCCGATCCGCGATCCGGAGGCCGGATCGGATCGGATCGGTAGACCTGCTGGATCGGTCTGGATCGGATCGCTTGAGTCAGCCGGATCGGCGATCCGACTTGATACCCAACATCACATAAAATTAAACCGTACCCGAGTCTTATTTGTGAGTCAACTTAACTTCCATCACTGCACTGTTTGGTGCGTACGTTGCTAGTACAATATTTTCCTTCTACAAACCAAACTTGATTTTGGTTTTGGGTCTCTCAAGTATGTAACAACTAATTACAGCAACTTAGCACTTTTACATACTATATAGTTTTATGCAATGCATCTGACATCAAAGTGCAGAATCAAGACCTGCTGTTACTATGCTGCTAAGTAGTAATGAAAAACTAATTAATTAATGAATTAATGCTTAACTATCTATGATTAGTGTTGCTTACTGTTGTCAGAATTTTGGAGTGAAGTTTTATAGTTGATCTCTTTGTGGCTTTATTCCAAAACCCGAAGTCAAACTCTGTGATCATTCAAAATTTACATTCCGCAATGTTTTCAAAGTTTTTAGTCCGTTCCGTTTTCACGGTACAGGCCAAGCTTCAGATTCAGTTTCCGAGAAAAAATGTCAGTTTGATCCTTCTGCTTTCTTCAGTCAGAATCGTATTAGTCAGAATTTCATTAGTCATAATTTCGTTAGTTAGAATTTCATTAGTCAGAAATTAAAATTTGAAATAATATAAGTTGAAGTTTCATTTGTCAGAATTTCATAAGTCAGAATTTCATTAGTGAGAAATAAATAGTCAGAATTTCGGAAGTCAGAATTTTATATTTCTAGTTTCTTCAAAATTTTGTACGTTGCTGCACAATCTTAGGGCCTTTCCCGATAAAGTAGGGGAGAGTAGAGAAGATCAGAGCTAAAAGCAACTCTTTTGTAGCTCTTAACTCTTCCCCAAAAAGAACATTGATGACTTTCGCCATACCAAGAATACATAATCCAACAATTATTACGTACTCTTGGCCATTCTGATTCTTTTAGAATTCGAACAAAACAGCCCATCTTCATTTCCTGTCTATAAAACAGAGCTGGAAGTGGGTCACGGGTACCCGCGGGTCGGGTAGGGTGTGGGTCAATACGAGTGACCCGCGGGTTAAAGGTGGGTCAAAAGTGGGTCAGTCGAGGTTCCAAAATTCATATTTTAATACTGAAATTTCAAAAATTTTTCGGCTTCGCCGAATTCTAGTGTTGTCTGACTTTTGTTTTTCCGTAAAGATCTGGCCAAAATTATCACAGCTTCCGCAAGTTGATGCCTATATTTTGAAAAATGACAGCGTTTAGCATGTAGCACTGTCATGATTTCTGTAAATAGACGATACATAGCAAAAGTATGTGCAGGTTAGAATGTAAGAACCGTCCGCAAGATTTGTCCGTCAAGCTCAGTGAATTTCTGGGGAAACACATTACACAATTACGACCGTCTGCTAATTCTACTCAAGAAAAATGTTCATAATTGTGCTTTAATTTTGTTTTTCTTTCATTTATTTTAATTTCCAAAATTATATAAGACTTCAAATATTCAAATCAGTTGTTTTCATTAAACTGTAGTCATGTTCAAATGGATTTAACAGCTAAATATTTATATTATTTTAATTCTGACCAAGATTTAGCCAAGATTTAGCCTTAGAGCATCATTAACAAAAAGTGGGTCATGTGGGTCATATAATTTTCCGCGGGTCACGGGTATGGATCAGGTGGGTAGGGTCAAGGGTCCGCGGGTCGCGGGTCGGGTGCGGGTCAAAAATATTGACCCACTTCCAGCTCTGCTATAAAATGTAGGTAGGTGTACGCGGAACCAACCCAGTTGTTGGGGAAGGGGAACCCTTTTGAAATAAAAGTTTGCTCGATGGTGGTGCAGCCAAGACACATATATTTGTGTCGACTAGAAATCGTTTTATAAAATTATCATCAAGATCAACTATCTTGTTACGCACACAGTGCTTTTTTGCAAAATTCTGACAAACGAAATTCTAACTAATGAAATTCTGACTTATGAAATTCTGACAAATGAAAGTTCAACTTATATTATTTCAAAAACCTAAATTCTGACTAATGAAATTCTGACTAATGAAAGTTTGAAAAGTTTAGTTTCTGACTAATGAAATTCTGACATATGAAATTCTGACTACTGAAGATAAACCGTTTGATCGGCGATCCAAAAAATTACAACTTCAATTTAGTTCTCAAAATTGTAGTTTTATAACTGAAATGTTTAATTTGTATTATCTTAAATTGGTAATGATAAATTTGTATTTTGGTAGGCAGGCCGCGATCATCATCTGGCGCACTATTTCGAGTAATTTTACTTCTTTTGCTTAATCTATATAATTTTGTAGAATTATGCTTTCGAATTGCGAAATTCGGAATGATAAAGAATTTTAATGAAACTATAGTAAGATATGTTTTACACGGCAAAACCTACTTTAAATCTAGTTCCACTTAGCTTTTGAAGAAATCATTTCGGATCGCCGGATCGGATCGGATCGGATCGGATCGACAAATAATTTTGCTGGATCGGATCGGTTGAAATTTTAGCTGCCGATCCGATCCGATCCACATCACTACTGCAGACACCCCTTCTATCTGACCTTTCTTCCTTAAAGTTGATTCATTTTAATGTAGTTATAGGTTATTATTCTATTACGAGCTGACGGTCCAGAATAACCTTAAACATAAATCATCATTATAAATAACTTTATTGAAAGGGCTCCAATTAGTCTTTCACGAAGCACAACAGGAGCATGCTGCTTAGCTCAAGATAACAAATTTAAGAAGTGTTGTTTATGTTTCGAAGCAGCGGACTGGTGTTACATTAGCATGACAGAGTTGGAAGTGACTCGCAATTTCGTGACCTGAGGTACCCGCAACTCACGTCCTGAGTTCTGTCGACCCACTTGACCCACTTCTTTAATTCCGACATTTCCTTACGTTTGTGTACTCTAATCTATATTTATTTATGTTTCTAATAAATTTGTAGCGAAGTGCGACAAGTTTCGAACAAAAATTTGGTGTTTAAAGATAGTTGCCCCAGCTTTTGTCTTCGTTTTCGCCTATTTCGCATATGCTACATATGCTATCAGAAGCGTATTGGGTGTGACCAGGACCTCGATAAGTCGCTAGAATAATTGTTTAGGTTACGTTTTGATTATAAAGGCTATTATTTTGTTGCAACAATTTCACTAAATTTCAGCCAATTGTGACACTAATAAATAATGAAAATTTGAATGCAAGCTTTTAGTGAAATTAGCGCAAAATTTGGCTGAAAATTGGAGTGAACAAAAGAGACTGTCGACCGGCTCTTTACTAGGGTACCCACTGAGCTGAAAGGCTACCCACGGTCGGGGATACACCCACTATGGAATAACTGCACTAGAGTGTATCAGCCTCTAAAATCGTGATTCTATCATAAATTATTGACTAATTAGGTTGGTTTGTCTACCCCAAAAGATGTCCCAGAATTTTAACAGAATTTTTACCGATTTTTTAAAAATTTAGAAAATAGCACTGTTGCAGAGCTGAAAGTGGGTCAAATTTTTGACCCGCACTCGACAATTCCCACTTGACCCATACCGGCGAATATATAAAATTGAGATTTTTTATTATTTATCCTGCAAATCAATTGGGGAAAGCGAAATTTAGGGTGAAATCTTAATTTCTGATGCCTGGAGTGAGCTACTTTGGAGTTTGGACCCATCCACCCTACCAACCGGCGGATTACTCGGTGTGACCCAGACTCTTTCCGACCTCACTAACCCTGACTCGCTTACAGCTCTGTATTGTTGTACATTGTTGTAAATGTATATTGTTTATTTTTTATTGACATGCGTAATGTAATACTACAAACGTAATATTTTATTCTTCTTACTTTTATTTGTTTAGACTGACATTTATAATCGTGGCAAATAAATATATATGTACCTCAACCTCAGCTGCAATTGGCGTATTAACTTTAGATTTAAGCAAGTAAAACAAAACGAAGAGTTTTAGCAAACAAAAGGTCAAACTCGTCGAGTGCAGTTTATAACGTTGTGAAATAGCTTAGTTCAAATTTGCTGTGCTGTAACCCCCGTGCTTCCATCCGTTTTGTGAAGGACGATGTGCACTGTGCTTCACAACTGCATTTGTGAAGAAGCACAGCGTGCTTCACAACCAAATTTGTAGCTGCTCACTGCTGCGACTGACAATGCGCGCACGTTCAGCTGCCTTTTATACCCAAAGGAATTCAAATCAGTATGCAAATTAGGTATCTGTGAACACTATTAGAAACAACCAAACGACAAATGAATCAATATTTTAGTAACTGTTTCAAACCAACCACATATGGTCCAGAATGGAATCGTTATTAAAACATTGGTGAAGTAAACGTTCTGTACATACTCATTCATGCAAAAGCTGAGCACGCCAAGTCTAATTCAAATTTCCGGTATTTTAAATTTGAACTAAGCTATTTCACAACTAAGTAGTTGCACAATTTCTCGCGCACCATCTAATTTACGGACACGCCGAGCAAAACTGCAAGGGGTTGTGAAACCCAAGTGTTTCGTAAAGATTAGCACTCGAATTCTTTTGTGGTACTCGGGCTCCGCTTCGCTCCGCCCTCGTACCACAAAAAAATTCTCGCGCAAGCTTTCACGAAACACTCGAGTTTTAATGCGCTCGCTTCGCTCGTGCATCACAACCCCTCGCAGTTTCGCTTAGCGTGCCAGTAAATCAGCTGGTGCACTCTATGTTGTCAACCTATACTAACTGCGTGCACGAATACATTTTATAACTTATAAGGAGACGACTAATCTTTACAAATATAGCAGTTGAAATACTGTTTCAAGGAGCTATGTTCTCTTCTTCTTCATTTTTCAGATCTTCAAGTGTAATACATTGGCCGCTTCTTGCACCAAATCTTAAACCAAGCAATAGTTGAAGACAGTTACTATGGTATGGAAGGAAGTTAATTTTACACCATATCAACTGCTGGCAGCTTTTGGCGTTTACAGTTACAGCTATATTTATACTACGCCAATGTACGTGCTGCCTATATTTGGTTTCTACCAGCCCCAGTGGATATGCGAAGATAGTTTTAACTACTCAAATATTTCATCAGACTGCACGCTGCTGAAACATTGCTCGAACTTAACCTTCGTTTATGAGTTCCAATCGGCAGCGGTCGATTTCCTATTACAATGTGATCGAAAAATCTACATTGCCTACATTATCACTGCACAGACGTGCGGACTACTTATAGGATTTGCACTAATAGGCTTTATGTCAGATGCATATGGACGAAAGCCAACATCTTTAACATGTATATTGGGTATGTTGGCTTTTTTCCTGGTATATATTTGGAAATATATAAATAAAACGAAAAGGGTTAATTCTTCCAGAACAGTAGATAATTGTCGGTTACGTTTCTTTGCTGAATCAGTGTATCAGATTCAGATACAGTAATTGTAACTCAGACAAGTGAAATATGATGCAAGATGATTTTCTTTATGACTTTGAAACTTAGTGATCGATGTACTCTTGGTGATCGGTATTGGCCGATTTGGAAAATGGCCAATGAGCGGTCACCAACCAAACACTAACTTTAGCTTAATTATGCTCTCCACTCAACGTATATATGTTAAAATGCACTAAATTAAGTTTACAATTCGACTACAATTCTTTTTTAATGACAATAAACAGATTAAAGTTTTCTAAGTTTTGCGCGCTATGTTTGTGTTCTAAATCTAAAGCTCGAAGCAGACACAAAATTCGCGCACGTAGTGCTTGTGTTTTCGAGCTTTACACACAAGCATAGAGCGAGTAGCATAGTCCCGTTTCGACTGGGTACCAATTTGCTGGGGGGGTCACTGGGGTCCAATTTGTGGAGGGGGGTAAGCCGTTAGCGTGCATAGGATATATGAAGCTGATAATATATAGAGTGTGCCAACTGTCATAGTCTTATGTAATGTATTATGTACTCTTGTAAGTACCATATGGTCAAATTAAAAACTAAAACTTTAAAATCCGACTTTTTAGGATTAATTGTGTCCCACAGTTGCGCAGCACTTAGTACAGAGTGGTACTATTTGGCCGTTACAATTTTCGTTGCTGCAATCTTTGACGGTGGAATAGCGGTATCCACTCGCCTGTTGGTGATGGAAGAGCTCGAGCCAGAGCAAAGGCTGTTTGTAAAATCAGTTGGAAGCTTCTTTGGTGTGGCAACTATTTTATTTGGATTGCTAGCTTATCTGACTCAAAATTGGCGAACAACATTAATAATTATAACGATTCTGTCGACGCCAAGCTTATTAATTGTGGCATGCTGCATTCATGAAAGTAAAAGGTATATATGTCTCTGTTAGCAATCAAAGCGGCGACTTGGATTGATTTAACCATTCAACCTATATGCATTCAATAATGTAGATTGTGCTTGAGTTTACAAATAATAAGCATCAAAATCGTGTATTTGTTTAGATTTAAAGCTATACAACTACAAGGAATTAAAGAGAAAGATGTCAGTAACTATGAATCAGTCCAGCCAAAGACGTCAGGCTTAAGATACACAGCAGACCTGATCCAAAGTCGATACTCCTATGGCGTGCTCTTCAGGAAAGATCTACTGAAAACAACAGTTATTTGCAGTTGCAATTTCTTTGTAATGTCCTGTGTTCGATATGGTATAGATTTGCGCACAAATCATGTAATAGAAAATGTCTACATTAATATGGTTGTTATTGGATGTTGTGTTGTTGTTGCCAAAATAACCCTTTTTCTAGTGGACAAATTTGGCCAAAACTTCAACCGGAGATCTCTGCACAATGTGGCCTTTGGCGGAATGGGAATTGCATGCGTTGGACTTTCCCTATTGTCCAATTTTCGTGGATATTGGGTGGATGTCGGGATTATATCTGTTTCTATTTTCGGTGAGAACCTGTTTTTGCTGATAAAATAAGTTGATGAAAAATCTGGGTAAAGGTTTACGTTTTTACTCTATGGTAGCCTACAAGAATCAATTCCATCCAGGGCCCTGTCGGCGCCGTAATGTGTAAGCTCAGCTACATACTATTATTAGAAAAGAATCAATACCTATACAAGTACAGTAACCATTTTATAGATGGCAAATAATTTTGTAAACTTTTATTTTAATCATATCTGTTCTTATTTAGGTAAAATGACATCAGAATGGGCTCGGGACTCTACTGTACTGCAAATGAATGAATTATACCCAACTGGAGTTCGAAGCAAAGGGACAGGGTTTGGTAATTTTTTTGGCACAAGCAGTATCTCACTGGCCCCTTACATTCTGTACGGCACTGGAGAAACTGTAGCCATGCTTATATTTGGTTTAATGGCTTTGGTGGATTTAGTACTTACCAACATATTTTTGCTCCGGGAAATGAAAGGCCAAGAATTACAAGATTAAATGAAAAATAAAAAACAGAAACGTCTGAATAAAACAGAAAAATTATGTTCATCCTAACGGCTGGGGATAAATGAAATATATATATATATATATATATATATCAAGATATGTAATTATGCTATAATAACGAAGAAGACTAAGCCATTAGCTATGTTTATGTAAGTGCTGTGCTGCGTATGGGGATGAAGCCAATGTGCAAATGTTCTCCCATTTGGAGCGGAGGGACTACAAAGTATATTCTCTCCCCATCTGTGGGAGGGGGACGAAAGACTGAAACCCACTTTTTTGAAACGGATCTCCGTTTTGGAAGCGGTCGCCAATAAGATCACTGTTTGAAGGGGGTCACCACAATTGGAATTCTTTCCAACCCAAAACGTGGACCTCATTTTTAAGATGACCTGGAATTCCAGCAATCTCTGCCCTACCACTACCACCCCAAGGAGGAGGGGATTTCGTGCAGGCCGATCCAGCTCACGAAGCCGGTGTCGTATAATATTTCATATTTTCGTGGCAGTGCAGCCTGTTTTCTTCTACCAAATCCCTCCATCTTGAAAAAGTGTACCCAAAATATACAAGTGTACAAGCAAAGATATGAAAATGTGATTTTGTTCAAAGCAGAAGTTGACTAGCAGGCCTACAGTGGACCATGGACGGCGAGTAACCGGGCCGCTGCGCGTCCAGCATGTCCAGACAGGGCCGGTGAACAGCACTACTGGGTACAGACTACAGACACCTTCCCAATTAAACGGGGAGTGTCAGTGTTCTGATAAATTTACCCACAACTCAGTTGACGACTTCAGATATT
The DNA here is from genome assembly GCA_030248195.1 of Trissonchulus latispiculum. Classification (NCBI taxonomy): domain Eukaryota; kingdom Metazoa; phylum Nematoda; class Enoplea; order Enoplida; family Ironidae; genus Trissonchulus; species Trissonchulus latispiculum. The sequence goes on along the minus strand of JASAND010030476.1, from coordinate 6,871 downwards.
GATAGAAGCGCCAGATTTTGCCATTTTCAGTTGTATAGTAAAGTAATTCTCTCGGACCGCATTACACTTATCTATTATTTTGATTAAAGTACTAACCTTTCGCTGCTCACTTTTTAAATGTTTAGAAGTAAGTAAGTACAAGTTAGCTTATTACAAGTTACAAGGAATGACATAGGAACGTCGTCCAAATTAAAACGGGAATATTAACGGGATCCCGTTGAAAAATCCCCGCTGTAGACGGGGTTTCTGACGGGTTTGTTTTTTATGATGCCTAAAATTTTTCCTGGAAGTTAGTATAAAGGTTTTTCAGCTAAGCCACGTTTTTATAGTGTCTGCTTGACTGTAATGTGTGTAAGTAGCATACGTAGGTCGCTTACAACTAAGGTTTAGGTCAAAGCTCTTACAACAGCACACGTTTTTGTGAAAATAATAAAAACACAAAACCCCGTCAGACAGCGGGGTTAAAACTAGGTTTCAACGGGTTATTTTAACAAATTTTCCCGCGGGTTTTTAGACGGGATCCCGTTTCTAATTTGGACGACGTTCCATAGCTGAATAACGCGTTAGCGTTATCCTATTAGGGTATGGGTATACGAAAATTAGTTGAACTTGAAATTAAGTTTGGCCCATTTTAACATTATTTTACACCTGGGACGACGTTTTCTTTAAGTCGTGACAAGAGTACATAATAGATAAGAGTAAGAAACTCTTACGCTAGCATGTACAAATTATGTAAGGTATGCTCGGTTCATTAACTCGGGACCCCCCCCGAAACTTCCGGGGGGGTCCCACTTTGCACTAACTACACGCTTTCATATAAGCGTGTGTCTGCTCGCTGATTGGCCCGTTAGCCTTAAGGCTTATTGTAGGCAATTTATTAGTTATTTTAATTAATTAATTATAACTTTAATCAGGTTAATGCAATTAAAAAACTAATTTGACAACTTTGTAGCATTTTTTCTGCTCTTTTCAATGATATAAAAATTGTTGCACGTTACATTCCTTCGAATTTTTGTATTATGCAACAGTTTTTATATCATTGGAAAGAGCAGAAAAAATGCAACAAAGTTGTCGAATTAGTTTTTTAATTGCATTAACCTGATTAAAGTTATAATTAATTAAAATAACTAATAAATTGCCTACAATAAGCCTTAAGGCTAACGGGCCAATCAGCGAGCAGACACACGCTTATATGAAAGCGTGTAGTTAGTGCAAAGTGGGACCCCCCCCCCGGAAGTTTCGGGGGGGGTCCCGAGTTAATGAACCGAGCATACCTTACATAATTTGTACATGCTAGCGTAAGAGTTTCTTACTCTTATCTATTATGTACTCTTGGTCGTGATAATGGCAACGCTTAATCTTGTTTTGGCATCATCAAATTTCTATATTTCAATACGAAGGAATAACTGCAGAATTATGGATAACATTTTTAATTTTCAACGTTTAAACATAGCGTTTTTGTGTAACAGCAAGACATTTAGTTTTGAAGAAATTTTGCCATAACCAAACATCACATTGGTATACACTGTGAATCTCTCTGCACAACTACTACTGCATTGAGCCGATATTTGGAATTATCTGCAATTCGTCCATAATGCTACATTGTCTGGGTCCTAGACTACAACCTCCTCGACCTCACGACTCTTGTACATCTTGTGCTCCAACCGACTCCTTTTATCTGGGAGTGTTTCTGCTTCTACTATGGCTAACAATTATGGTTATATCATTACGTCACTATTTGACATGTAACAATCCCCTGAACATTCCTCAGCCAAATCAAACCTCTGGTCAACACGTCGATCAATCTCCAACGACGATTCAATAAGCATCGAAAGTGCTGAGCGTGAGCCGACTGGTGTGACCGGGTTCCAGCCACCAACCTCGAAGTTTTGCATTATCACTTACATTACATGTAGATTGCCTACTTTATCTACACGAACCCATGTAATCTTTACTGATTTAAATTCATTTAACATGAGGAAAGGTACCATAAAATCAACAATGATTGAGCAAAACATAGGTTCCACAAGCAACAATCACGTGATAAGAGATCATCTTTCATGAAAGGAAGAGTTCATCTTTCATGAAAGGCAAACTGAGTATCATGTGCAGGAAGTAGAAGAGTCATGTACTTTTGCCTCAAAGGACATTCAGACTTGTACTCTATTCGGAATCGACGCAACAACAGAATCAACAAGACATAGATGTCCTGCTCGGCAAATCGGCGTCCTAAAACGAAATAATGAAGCATGAATTCATCAAAATCTATGAAACAGCCAACAGTAAATTTCAAACATACATTGTTCTATCTTGTGTTTTCAGTTATCTAAGCCATATTTCTTTAAATATGCCATACTGTACTCATGCCGTGGAGCACTCTACTGAATGTTCTACTTTACCACGACACTTGCGCACCTTTCCTGCTTGGGGGAAGGAGGCCGCCAAAAACCAATCCGATTGCACAAATAGTCCCCATTTGGGACGGGGGCATCAAAACAGTCTGGTATCCCGACGGGTGACCGCCAAACCACAAACAGAGACTCTCTCTCTCTCTCTGTTCAGGAATCTTCGCTAGGCATAGATTGGAGGGACCATCGGGATGATCCCTGCCTCCCGCAGGAAACAAATGACCAGGTATGGGCTGCTGGATAGGCAGTCCAGGCTAGCCCCCACACCCAGGCAGAGTTGGCGGTGGTGGGCCAGGGCCGGGCAGGTTAGGATTAGGTGGGACACGTCATCCTCGGACTCCCCGCATCGGCTGCAGATCGGATTTTCTGCAGCCCCAATTCTGAATAGGTAGGACCTCAGCAAAGGGCAGTGGCCCCCCGCCCTAAGCTGAGCCAGAAGGACCCGTTCCCTCCTGGATAGTCCACGTTCCGATTCCCTGGGGACTGGCCGGGTTGCCGGGTTGGATTGGAGGACCTTGGGGTGGGCTATCCTCCCCCGCCAGACTTCCCTCGTTCTTCGTTGGATTAAACTGCGGATTGAGGATTGGTCGAGAGGTACTTGCATTTGCGGTTGCAAACTTCCCTCCCGGGCCAAAGAGTCAGCAGTTTCATTTCCGGGAATTCCTGAGTGGCCAGGGACCCATCGGAAAGCAATAGGCTCACCCAGCCTTTGGATTAGGGTTATAATTTCCATGGGCAGCGGTTCAGTGCACCTGTTTAGGTTTTCTAGCTTACGGCAGGCGGACAGGCTATCGGTTTCGATGAGTAGGCGTGGTTCCGGCGGTAGCAGGTCTTTGTTTTTTAAGCACCAGCGTAGTGCTTTCTGGATGGCTATCAGCTCCGCTCGGTAGCTGGAGCAATGTGATCCGGCTGGTTTGTTGAGACAGACGGTCAATCCGTAGTCTGCCTTGATAAAGGCTCCAGCGCCGCCATTTAATGTACCATCTTGGGCCGATCCGTCAGTCCAGATGCGTACATTTGGTTCCCACGGCAGGCTGTCCGGTAGTGCCTGGAAGTGCTCAGTGACCTCATCTGGATTCATCCGCTTTTTCAGTTCGGACTCGTCAATGATGATGGGATGGATCATATCCTGCCACGGTGGTATTTGGGCCGCAGCAGTCAGGGGCTCCATTGGCAGATTGCTGATTTCCTGAACAACTGGCATTTTCTGTGCAGCATCTCTCCAAGAGTTGACCGATTTCAGCCTACGTCGTTGTTTCCGGTCGGCGGCTGCTCTCCTGGGGTTGTCTTCGGAGGCTGTTTTCGACTTGAAATAGGATGTGGCCAGCTTCTGATCCCTGACCAGGTCGATAGGTAGCAGATCCGCCTCCAGAAGGACTCCATCTGTAGGGGCCGTCCTGGTGCATCCGGTTATAATTCTGGCTGCCCTGCTATTGGCAACTTCCAGAGGATGCAAATTTGTGGCAGCAACAGATGGGCCCCAGGCTCCCAGCCCATAGTCCAGGAGGGACCTGACGTATGCCAGGTACACAGTTCGTAGATTTTCTTTCTGCATGCCCCAGGCCTTGCCTGACAGAGCGGCAACTGTTGAGATCCTTTTTTGAAGCTTGAGTCTTAGCCGGGAAATGTGTTCTTTGAAGGATAGACGCCGATCGAAGGTGATCCCCAGAAAGGTAGGGTGGGTACTGAAGGGGATTTCTTGGCCTCCGTATCTGATAGATACCGTCGATTTGGCTTGGTGAGGATCAGTGGTGAAAAGAGTGGATTCACACTTGGCAACATTGACCCTCATCTTCCAGTGTTCGGCCCAACTGCGTATTTCTTCCATTGCTGTGCCAATCAAGCGCTCGGCAACCTCTATTCGATTGTGGCTCGCCCATACAGCCAGGTCGTCAGCGAAGAGACTGACTTTGATGCCGTCTGGGAGTCTGGAGACCAAATCGTTGATGTAGACTGTGAAAAGAGTGGGAGACAGGACCGCCCCTTGCGGGACGCCAGCCCTGAGTTGAACGCTCCTGCTGAGAGAGCCCCCACTTTGACCTGAGCTTTCCTATCTGCCAAGAATTGACCGATCCAGCCGGTCATACAGAGTGGTATGCCGCAGTTTAGTAGTTTGTGAAGGAGTCCAGTTTTCCATACCGTGTCGAAGGCCCTGGCAAAGTCTACCAGAACCATGACTGTTCTCCTTGGGGGCCTTTGATGAAATCCGTCAGCAACATCCTGAACTATTCTGAGAATCTGGTCTTCGGTTGAATGGTCGGATCGGAAACCCGCCTGGACAGGCGTTAGTGCATCAGTGGATTCTAGCAGGAAGGAAAGGCGGTTTTTGACCGCCCGCTCCACCACTTTGGCCAGGCAACTGGTAAGGCTGATCGGTCGGTACGACGCCGGGCTGGATGGATCCTTGCCCTTTTTCAAGATGGGAATTATGACCGCCTTTTTCCAATCAGCCGGAATCTTCTTACTCTTCCAGCTCAGGTTGGCCAGATGGAGGACAGCTCTTCTTCCCATTGGAGTGAGGTGGTGTAGCATATCTGGATAGACTCCGTCAGCTCCTGCGGCTTTCCCGGCCTTTAGGCTGCGTATCGATCCATCAATTTCAGCTGGTGTAAACGGGCAGCAGACTTGACAGTCGGGAGGGCAAGCTGATCTGATTCTATCCTGGATTTTCCGGACTCTGCGCCGGTCCGGCTTTCCGAGCCGGATTCTGCTCACAGAGGCGTATTGCTTGGCGAAACAGTTGGCTTTATCCCGATTTGAGAAGAGCCGCTTCCCAGAGTTTTCCAGCGCAGCTGAAGTAGACTTGGAATACCGTCCATCCATAGCTCCAATGGTCGCCCAGGTCTTAGATGGATTACTGTGGGCAGACAGACTGCTGGCATGTTCTTGCCACCACCTAGTTTTAGATTTCTTGATCAGATCATTCGTTTCCTTCGATATTCGAATCCATTCCGCTCTATTTGCATCCGAGAGACCGGCGTTTCTTCTGGCTTCTCTTCTTCTCCTGACCGCAGCTTCTACTTCTTCACTCCACCAAGGTTTAGGACCACTTCTCCGCCCATACGGAATATGGGCTTTGGCAGCAGTTGATATAGCAGTGACCAGGGCATGGTTGGCGTCATGCACAGAATCCAGGGCAAAAAAGTTGGAGGCTGTGAGGGATTCATCCACGGCTTTACCAAAGCTTTCCCAGTCAGCTTTGGCAAAGGAGGGTTTCGCTGCTATATTTGGCCTGGACAGGTGTTTCCTGCTCTTCATGGCAACAGTGACCAGGAGGGGGAAGTGATCAGAACCCATATCCTGACCAACCTTCCAATCGACCCGTCCACTTAGGTTGGAGTGATGGATGGTAACGTCTGGGGCTGCTGAGCTGCCTGTTCTGTAGTCTGTTCTTGTGGGTGCTCCGTCGTTGGCCGGGATGAGGCCAGTATCGGTGATCCAGTCTTCCAGTAGAGAGCCAGTTTGATTTGTGGCAGCGCTGTGGTCCCAGAGGGGGGGAGTGGGCGTTGAAGTCCCCACAGATTATTGTGTTCGGCTCGCAGGGTAGGGCCGATGGGTCAAAGTTCATAACCCTATCGTCGTCCGCCGCTGCCCGCAGAGGCGGGATGTAGATATTGGCGATTTTCATACTGGGTACAGCTTTGCCTTCTGGTTTTATGGTACAAACTAGCACCTCCGATACATCGTCACCGGCTGCAGTCCAGGGGCCAGGTTCTACACAGTAGGGCAGGTCTTCTCGGATTGCCGTGAGTAGTCCACCTCCGACCGGAGGACCAGTCTGATTGTTTCTCCGTCCTCTGGTTCTATCCTTCCGGACAACTGAAAATCCCTGTAGACTGAAGCTGTGGTCTGGTTGCAGCCTGGTTTCCTGAAGCAAGATTACATCGAAAGGGCAGCCACTGACAGCAGAATCGGAGAGAAATTTTTCGAGTTCTGGCTTTCGCTGTTTGGCGCTGCTACAGTTCCACTGTAGGATTCGCAGGCTAGCATGGGATGAGATATCCCTCGGTCGATTGGCTGGAGGGGATGGGAGAGGAGGGGGTTCCGGTGGGGGCCTAGCAGCCGGCAAGGCAGCCGGCTGAGGAGTGGGCTGATTGGTGGTATAGAGGGGGCCACAACTTCCGCAACTCCAGGGATCTCCTGTCCGTTCGAACTGGCGGATTTCTCTAACTGACAGGTCTGAGCATTTCTGGCGAAACCAAAGGGAACAAAAGGTGCACTGAATCGCCCATGCCTTCCATGGGACGTTGTCGCGGCATTTGCCGCAGGGGTACGGAACAGAAGGACCGGGTCCCGGATTAGGATGGATATCACCGGCCAACAACATTAGCAGTAGTGACAGGAGCGCCAGAACTGCAGTGGGGCGGAACTTGGCCGGTTCAGTGCCGCCCTCGGGGAAAACCCGGCCGGGTTTGAGGTGGGATGGGGTAGCCTGTGGGGGCCAACGCTTTGCCCACATGCTG
>JASAND010030475.1:0-20172 GCA_030248195.1 Trissonchulus latispiculum | reverse complement strand
AACAAAGTTCAAATTAATAAAGAAGAGAAAAAGAAGCTGAAGCGTGACGCACAGCTATGCTATTTGCAGTTGGCTCTTAGTATTCCTTTGATATTTTATTGCACTCTGTATGGAATTACTCGCTTTACATTTGTTTATGTAATGGGCGAGTGGGCTGTTTCCAAACACTGTCTAAATGAAGCTGTAGAGGATCTCGAAATTGGAAACATGTCGAGGGTTTTCTACAGTGTCACCTATTTTGCACTAATCTTTGCGCAAAGTTCGAATTTTTATTTGTATTTGATTTTTTGTGAAAGGTTTCGCTTAGTGAGCGCTGCTATGATGACCAGCAACCGTACTAAAGTAACATCTCTTGCAAGCAAAAGTAACGGCCAGGCCCAAAACAATGACTAACCGTGAAATGCTAGAGTTGCTGTATCGCTCGCTGTTGCACATATTTCTTTTAAGGTGCTAGTTTCCTTTTGGGTACTTCTCACTCCCACTGCTTCAATTCTTCACCAAAAGCTAGATAAAATTAACGCAATAATTGATTTTACAACTCTTTAACAAACCAAACCAGCCCCTCATTTCTAGGTTAAAAGATAAGAAAGGGTGGTGTTTTCCCGTTATACAAACCGACCCGTTACACAAACCAACAGTACCGTTACACAAACCGTTAGTGCCGTTACACAAACTAAAAGTGCCGTTACACAAACCAAAAGTGCCGTTACACAAACCAATAATGCCGTTACACAAACCATTAACCTGTATTGTTTTAGCGCTCTAACGACACAAGTTTTAAGTTTATGCTGAAATATCAGCAACCAAATGTAATATTACATAATTATGCGCAATCTCAAATAAGCTGAAGTGGCTTTAATTTCATACGAAACGCAAATGAACCGACCGTAACCAATTATATCTGTTTTATTTAGTAGTCGATTCAAACAAAGTCATATGTCTTTACGGTTGTTGAAGAATTTCACCTCAAGGCTCACGTCCAAATGGCGTTTTTAAAATAGAAGTTTTAAAAGTTATCATATTTACTCGGGTGCCAAAAAACTCCCGACAAACTTTATTGAATCTGGGCAATAAATTATTATTGAATAAATCAAATTATTGCTCGAATTTAAAGCGTGTCAATGTGGAATTATAATTTTAATTTAGGCCTAAATTTCTAAATTAGTTTTAAATATTTATAATTGACTTTGTATCAGTTTGCTTACAGTTAAATGTTTTGAAAGTAAGAAAAGTCTACTTACCATTGTTAAAAATAATTGTTACTTCCCAGTATTTAGAGGTATGAGGTTTGTGTAACGGGAAACACGGTTTGTGTAACGGGAAACACGGTTTGTGTAACGGGAACCGGTTTGTGTGTAACGAGACTGAAGGTTTGTGTAACGGCACTAAAGTTTGTGTATCGGAACCTCTTGGTTTGTGTAACGGCACCACATCTAAGAAAGTTTTGGTTTTTGACCTTATTCACTCAGTAGGTACAGACACCAGGATTGATTGTTTTCGCTGGTGGCACCAACATGAACATTTTTGCTTTTACAACTATTGACTTTTCATTTTTGCATAAATATACAACATGTGCGCGATCAAAACATTATTAGCAGGTTCAGTTAGGCTGCAATACTTGAGCGAAATCTGCAGCGTTGTCAAGCTAATCACGTTGATGAGCTTTTCCAACCCAACCAACATTGATAATTTCGCTTCGCGACGTAAACTATACTGCCCGGGTAGAATTCCCAAGTATTTGGCACAATTTTGTAGATGCAAGGTGTGTAATGTTTGCACAACATTTTTAGCTTTCCAGTGTCGAACCATATATAAATGTTTCGATTCGACGGCATAAATTTTCATAATTTTCGACGATTCTTCGGGTTTAGACTAGCATTGCTCTTCAGCCATTAGGGGCTGCAACAAAGGTAATGCACAAAAGCGTAGATGTTTTATGGAACCAAACAGTAAGGAGAAATTTTTAAGTATTTATAGTGGGTGCTACGAAAGTGGGGAGTCGGACTCCTCTTTGGTGCCTGACGAGTTACTGAAACCAAACCAAGGACCAACCACCAAGCATTTTTGGCTACGCACATGCTGAATATGCATGTAAAGAATTTTGGGGCACATCTATTTTAGTGGCCCACCCTTTAAGGTGGCGGTATCCTTTAGTGCAGTGCTTTTGTGGTTATTTTTTTAAAACGTGATTTTGGATGTTGGAAAGAGCTTTTATACATCGTTTAAAGTTTACAATCAGAACATTCACATGAGCTTCTAAGCTTAAGCAAAATTAGCAAAAAACTTAGGAAACATTTTTGACATAACACGACTAAATATAAGCCAAAAATTTTTTGAGCATCGATTTCTCAAAACTGTGGATTCGGCCAAGGGTTTTTTGTGCCATGATATGAAGGACATATCTGCCGAGGGACGTTTTTTGTGGCTCAGCAGGTCTTGGGGGGGGGGGGCTAGTTTTTTTTGCCCCGACTTTGTTCGATTAGGCGTACTTTTTTTTGGCGAGGATTAGAGCATGGGCGTGGTCAAAAATATCGGGTACTGAGATGTTAGCTGCCTTCCAGCCATGTGCAGCCGTTGCGTTTAGAGTCGACCCCCACTCAATCGCAACTACCAACATAGTTAATTAAAATTTCTGCTCGACTCGCTAGACCCAAGCTTCAAAGCTACCATTAGCCAATGCGATTTGGCACATATGGAATCTACCTGCAGAAAGATACTAGATGTCTGTGGTCTTATCTGCATCTGTGTGACTTACTCTTCAAAGTTGAAGTATCGGCAAAAAATTAAAAATTTTTTGGCTAACGGAAAATTTATTGGTTGGTGCGAAAGCTATAATGTTGTAGTTTGACATAAAAGTACTCTATAGAATGAGAGCCAAATAAGAAATTTTGCCGCGTGAAAAAATTTTTACGTCAACTTTTAATCTTCAAAAATTTTCAAAAACGCCATTTTTGGGCCGGCACACAGAAATCGAAAAAATCAAATTTTTTGAAATTAAAGTTTTTTGAGATATTTGAACTCAGCGTGGTCGAAAACACACCCACAAACGAATACAGCTCGACTAATGAAGTTTAGCGACTTCTATGGCTGCAGAAAGCAGGATCCGCCAGACTGAAAAAGGCGTTTTTGGCAATTTTTGAAGTTAAAAAGTTGACATAACATTTTTCACGGGCAGAATTTTTTGCCATTTGGCACAAATGAGATTCTATAGGGTCTCCCTTTATGCCAAATTACAGTATTATAGCTCGCACCAGTAATACAATTTTCCTCGTTAGCCAAAAATTTTGAATTTTTTGACGGAACTTCCACTTTGAAGAGTAATTCCCTTAGATGTAGATACATACAGACATCTAGTATTTTTCAGCAGGTAGGGACATATGTACCAAATCATTTGCCAAATGGCAACCTTGAAGCTAGTCTCTATTAGCCAGGAGAAATTTTGATTAATTATGTTGGTGGTTGTGAAAAATGGGGTCGGACACATAAATGCCACAGCTGCACAACGGCTGGAGGGTTAAGATCTCAGTACCCGATATTTATTTGACCACACCATCCTCTATATCTGCGCCGCAGTTGACCGACAAAGTCGGGGCAAGTCGATTTTAGTAGCCCCCCTAACGTTCGAGAAAATGGCCACGTGCACGGTAACACGAAATTTGGGAACTTTGCATTCATTTTTTTCTTTGGACGCTGTATCGATTGAGCATAAAATAAGAAACCAACTTAGTCCTTAACGTATGGCAGTAATTTTGAAAAGGTGAATTTTCCTCGAAAAATAATTGCAATTTTTTGACCCTCAAAAAGGTTTTTGCTTATACTAGCTTAACCACTGGAGATAGCTCAAAGGTTGTAAAAAGCAAAAGTCAATTCTTTTTTTTGTCCTCTTTGAAGCCATAACAATCCCGAGCACTTGTCCTGTTCACCTACTGGGGGCGCATAAGGCCAAAAACCAAAACTTGCCTATTTTTTCGACCCAATAATACGGGACTGGTTCAGGAATGGTCTAACACGAGGTATATTTCGTAAGTTTTAGCTATTTCGCTACCTTAAAAAATTAAACTAGTATGAATTGAAAATTGCAAGAAGGGAAACCAGCACCTTAAGTCATTTTAAATCTTAAATGATTTGGGTTTCTGAAAGTTGTGAATTTTTGCGGAAACAAGTTTATTCAATTCAAAACCGAAATGGGTTACAGCCCATAGCCGAGCGAAACCCAAAATACTAGGATACTGTTAAAAATGTTTCAACTGGAAAAGCATAATGGAGAAATTAGCTAAAATAATTCGCGCAACCTAAACTTCATCTATTTTTTCGATTCGACCATTTAATTTCATTTAATTTAAATTCATTTTAAGCCATTTAATTCACTCTATTGCTTTTCTTGCTTGATTAGGCAAGTTTTTTAATTTTTTAGCAGTTGAAACGTCTAAATCTTAGATCTTAGTGCGTAACTTTGCTAAACAGCAAATATTAATAAAAAATACATAGCAATTATACTGAAATTAGGAAAACTGAGTTTATAGAAAAGTTTAAAACTAAATTTTCGCAAATAATTATATACTGAAGGCAAACTGCTATATGCTGTTTAATATGGGTGCATATTCGGCACACTCTCGTTTAACTGGAAACTGAAATCTGTGGAAATTTTTCGGCGGGATAAAGTCCGTGTTTTTCATTAATTCCGTGTACTCATGAATTGTGGACGTGTGTCAATTATAAACAAATAGCTAAGTAAATATTATAACTGACTTCTTTAGCTTAAGCAGACGCACACAGTAAAGTGTTACTGTTTACCAGCCAATTACTGTTTAGCCGTCGACAGGTTGGTCCACCGGATCCGTCTTACAATAGGCTGACAATCGTATCACTAATCAACTACTGAAAGAAACCCACCAAAAGCTACTTTGACGCATTCCGCCCAAAAGTGCAGTTTTCAGAGAACTTCTACTGCTCAAAATACTACTCAAACTACTACTAAAACTACTCAAAACTTCTCAAACTCCGCAAAAACTACTACTAGAAAACTACTCAAAATTTATTGAGTTTTCCTATAGATTCTTTGCTTACTATCAGGATCAGTATTTTTTGACAGACGCATGTAACTCAGAGTATAATTTAGAGAACAACAAAAACAAAAATTTTCAGAGTTTGCAGAAATTTATCCAAAACGTTGTCTTCCGTTCTTAGTTAACATGTGGAAAATACTAATTCAATATCCTTTATCTCCAGTCGACTATGATAACCCAAAATTGCCACAGTAGCTATTGGTGCAAAATGAATGAGTTATTGAACATTTCGCATCCTTAACTCATTACTGGGTCCGAGATTTGTTTCAGTTTTGGCCAAGGTTTAGAACGATTCTAAACGTTACGTTAAATAGTTGAGTCTGTTTATACAGTAATATGTTCACTAGGTCGAATAAGCATAGCTCACACTAACCTGGAGGGACATAATCAGGGTCTCCAAAAATAAATTTTTCAAAAACTACTACTACGGATTTTTGCATAAAAATGAGAGACCATTATGCACACAACCCGTGGAACAGAATTTGGTATTGTAGCATATCTATGATCTTCAGTACAATGGGAACAAAGTCAGAAGCAAAAACTTGACATAGCAATTTCCAAAAATGGTGACTAATATGTATGGATAATGAAGAAAATTATTCGCGATTATTTTCAAGATTTCAACCTACGTTAGAAACCCAAACGGCTTTTCGTTTTGGGGTTCACTAAAATTTCAAATTTTGCTGTCTCCAGTGCTTAGATCTGTCACTAGTATGCAATTGTATTTTTGTTGCACACAGCGTGATGTATCGTGTACACATTTCTTGTGTAGAATCTGTCTTACCGCTTAAAATAGCCATTCCGCCAGTTTTGACTAGGTGTGTGGTGTGAATTCGCTACCATAGCTTTGCCACTTGTCATTTGAATCTGCTACGAGCTTCTAGACAAGAAAAATGTGCGCAATTTATTTGAAGTGAGGGGGGCATTTATTTGCAAAGGGGGACCCAGCCGTTAGCGAACAGGACCTAGTTGTTAAACAAAAAGCAGGCATATCGTTATGTGCTCTTGATGACACTAACTAAACAGCCTTCAGACATTTCGTAGAGCGACACATAGCGAGACTCGAGACAGTTAACTAGAGCTGAGTTGACGCTCAAATCAATGGAATTCCAGTAGAGCTTCATGTTTCAAGTTTTCCCTAAATTCATTTCTTAATATTACGTAAGATCAAAAACAGAAATAAGCATTTCGCGCTGTCGATCCAGCCGTTCCAAAGCTTATTCAGGATCCGGACACATAAAACATGTGCTGGGCTGTGACGATGGTAGGATTGAAAACAATTGTTTTGTTGTATTTTATAACACTTGCCCATTATATTTCGTTCCTATCCTATTTGAAAACTTTAACTAAATTTTAAACATTTTGTATGCCCGGCTATAGATTTCAGTATATATTTAAATAAATAATGTGTACTTTTCTTTCAGTTTAGTACTTTCATTTTGCTCTACACTGGCTTTGTTGTTGCCTATATGCTTCTTTGATGAATGACTTGTACATTATGGTGTAAATAACGTTTTGCTACTCACATTGTTTACTTGTTCCTATCAAAAAATCCTAACCTCAGAAAATTAATTATCCTACAATTAGTGTGTAATTGTTCTGGAAAACAATTTAATTGTATGTTTAAGCGGGAGTACATAATAGGATATTACAGACTACATTTCAACAAATTTTGAATCATGCAAGAATTTTTACTTCATTGGAAAGAGCAGAAAATGCTACTAAGTTACGCGTTTTTATTAGTTGTGCAACTTTTTAATTAATATTAAGAATAACTAATTCATATTAATAATAATAGTAATTGTTAATAAATTAACTACCGTAAGTCCAAGGCTAATTATTGAATCAGCGAGCAGACACACGTTTATATGAAAGCATGTAATTAGTTAACGGTGGAACCTCTCCCTTACTCCCTAAGACTTTCGGGGGGTGGGTTACAACGTAACCAACTCACTATCATGCTTATGTGTATTAGCAAGAGTGCATAATATAAGAGTGTGACAGCGTCTATGTCAGTGTATAACGCGATAAATAACAGTGTCAGCGAGACAGTATCTCCGTTATTAGCTGTAGGTACATGCTCTGCGCAATAACGGCTGACACCCAAACGTGTACCCAGTGATCACCCACAAAAACGTTTCTGTACAAACTCGCCGTATCTTTGCGTGTTAACGCTCTAAAGCCGATTTCACACGGGGGATTTTCGTGGGGATTCTCCAGGGGATTTCCCCATGGGGATCCCTATGCGGACCCCAACTGTCCCCATGCGGATGCTCCATGGGGATTTCTATTGGGATTTTTGTGGGGATCCCCATAAAAAACCCAATGGGACAGATTGCTCGCCGAGCAATTTTCTATGGGGATCCCCATGAAACAACCAATCAGAAAGCAACAAAAGTCAGCTGACATTATTGCCAAGACAGTTTTAAATGTACTTTTACTAAATATGAAATAATATATTGTATGCAACAAGAAGAATTGGTACAGTAAATCAAATTACACAAGTCTTATGATTTGTTATAAACAAAACGAAGAAAAGCCGTTCTCAAAAGTATCTGTTTGAGCGATGGACTAATTATAAATATGCTCTTCCTTAGTTATCATCACGAGCTAAATCCAATTGATATAAACTGTTTATCATTTGTGATGATGATAATGTTTTTAATTGGTGTTATCATTACTGCTCAAATTCTGATGACCCAGTAACTCCGTTTGTTTAGTACTAACAAAGTATAGACAACACGCTATCTATAGTAAAGCATCCCATGGGGATTGTTCCCATCGTGTGAACAGAAACCCCATGAAAAATCCCCATGAGGATCCCCTGCAGATTTTTGGAAAATTTTCGAATGATGTGTCCCCGGGGGATTCCCCAGGGGAATCCCCATGAAAATCCCCAAAAATCCCCACCGTGTGAAATCGGCTTTAAAACACCACGCCTATGTGTAATTGTGTCTGCTTAGAATTTTGGAATGCAAGGATAGCGGGATAATTCGTTTAAAGTGAACATACACATTTGTTTGGGGTCAGGCGTTTACTAATATAATATGTATCCGGAGCTGATAACTAATATAATATAATAACTGATAACTAATATAATACCACTTGTCGCACTCTTATATTTTATGTACTCTTGGTACGAAAAGAAACTATTTGATGGATCTTGATCCCGGTTCTAAATCTAGTTCTGATCTAGGTCTAGAAGAACGTTGAAAGAGCAAAAAAATATGCAAAGCCCACTGCACGATCCGTGTAACCAATAATAGAACAATTTCAAGTGCAGATGTCATGCCAGGTACAGTCCAGTCAAACAGACAAACAAACTCAGAAGCTAGCCAAATCGACGTTGCTAAGTTGAAGATAAAAATCTTGATAAGACTCCCCTGAGTCTTGCAACTTATGTCTAAACTTTTTCTAAACTTAGATTTCTAGGGAAGTTTTTTGCGTCAACATCCAACAACTACTGAATGCTTACGATTTGTAGCTGATTCTGAAATTTAAACTGAAAAATGCTGAACAATGCCAGATAGAAGCTGGCATAACAGCGGAATTATTTTGGAGAACAATTTTGTGGAATGTTAAGTGTCAGCTGATGATAAATTGTCTAATTGAATAGTCTAGTTTCAACAGAGTTGAACATAATTATTGCTCCAAGAATGATTCCAAATTAAGAACAATTTTGCAAGTAGCTTTTGCGACCGCTATCTCTATTGAGAAACTTCCATGTTTATTCCCAAGCTTTGTTTTAAAATGTTTAAATCGAAAGCTACACTTATATCAGACCAGTACATGTAGACATAATACATTACCTTTATCAACAGTACATAATAGATAAGAGTGTGACATCTGGCAAGCTGTATGTTATCAGCTCAAGGTACATGCTCTGCACGCTAACGGCTGACCTCCCACAATCGTGTACCTAGTAGTAACCCCCCAACAAATGTGTACCCAGTACACGTTTCTGCACGCTTACTCGCTGTTCAAGCTCGAAAACACAACGCTTGCGTGCGTCCAGTTTATGTCTGCTTCGATCTTTACAACGCAAAGATAGCGTGCAAATTTCTTTGAAGAGAGCATACACGTTTGTGGGGGGTCAGCCGCTAGCGAACATAGCGTGTATCTAGAGCTGATAACAGGCAGCTTTTCTTGCCTGCTATCACACTCTTATATATTATGTACTCCTGCCTTTATTTAGGGCGTTACGTGTTCAATAGAAAGGGTTTACTCGAGGTTGGAGGTTGGATTCTCGATTTGATAGACATAGGACAGCTTGACGACAATCTGCAGCTGCAACTTCCAGCAGCAATGAATAGACCTGCTGTCCCTGGCCTGTGACAGAGATCTGCTTTAACAGGAGGGAAAAAGGAGCCATCGGAACCATTGTTTTGCTAGCATACTATTATAAGTTTGATATTGGAAGCCACTACCCGAAATGGGAAACTCTAATAAAGGCAAAAGAATAAGGCACAAAGATGAAGACTCTAGTCAAAGCTTGGAGAAAACATGGTCCCAAGGCTGTCACTCAATGCATCTTCCAAGAGAAAGACCTTGTGGTGACGACATACTCGACAAAGACAAATATACAGTCACAGTCGGTGCTCAGACGAGTCAAGCGGGATACAGCCAAAGCGAACGTCAATTGGAAAGCTTCCAAAGCGGTAATAGAAGCTACGACGTCGGAGCATAAATTGTCCATCAAATATCATGTTAACAATATTCTATCGGCTTTCGGTGGACATGTTTTGGAGATACAAAATCATGACAGCGGTGCCTTGGTGGAACTCCAGTTCGACAACGATATGACCATTGATGAGGCTAAGTAAGTTTTTGCAAACTTCCCATTTACAGTGGATTGCACCAAATGTAAATAGCTATTCTCAGAATAAGTCTGAAATCTGAATAGCTAATCTTATTCTTAAGTTATTCAGATTTTCCGTTGCACCAAAATGTGACCAGCTGAACTTTTGTTATTCTCAGAATAAAATCTGAATAACTATTCCGATTTTATTCTGATATTCAGTCACATGACAAAGAACTGACCAGTCAGCTACCGGGAAGATTATGAATTTATCCAATAGAATAGCAAGAAAGTAGATAGATATTCAGATGTTATTCACTTTCGTTTTTGCCCTGGTCACATTATGCCACATTATGTCACATTTGCCCTTATTCAGATTCTTTTTTCAAGTTCCTAACATTTTTATTTGTTAAGTATATAATTTACGAAGGCAAAAATTTAATTGGCAAAAAAGGCCAATCATCTACTCTTAGATTAGTAATTTAAGCATCAATTATGAGAGTATATAATAAAAGCACAAAAATTTAATAATCAATATATTTAAGATAATCCAGCAATATGTATAGCCTTCAAAAATTTCAGTTGAACAGAACTGTTCGAAGAAACAGTTTTGAGCAGAAATTTGCTTGACCAAACACAGGCTCCAAAATTTTTAAGATTTGTTTATTTGTTAATTGGATGCTTATATAAATAGTTTACATTACAGGCAAATCCTCATTGGCACATTTGGGGATGATGTCAGCATCGTGTCCATTGAAAAAAATTCACGGTAAGAGCATGGATTATTCTATCCGTTGGCTCAGCAGCGTTATACGGCAGTTCAACGTAATATTTCTTAGTTTTCTCATTTCCGACATAACATCTTCCCTCTGTAGACTGAATCTTAGCGGTAGCGACGTTGGTAGCGACGGCTTTTGACGGAGCGGCAGCTGCCGCAATCAGCAAAGCGGCGTTGGGAGGAGCGGTGGCAACAGCCACCATGGCTGGGGAAGTTTGATGGGGGCTAGCCCGACGGAGACCATAAACGCTACTCAATCTGCTTTTCTGTTGGCGACAACGTCACGTGGAAACACAGAAGATGAGCGGAGCACAGAAGACTGAGAAGCTTCTAATTGTTACCTGTAATTGTAACTACTTGATCTGTAAAACAAGTTGAAAAATAAAGTATTAGTGTTTGTGTTTTTAGTCATAGCGCCAGGGTTGAGGAATAATAAGAATAATAATAAGAAACGTGGATCTCTTGAACTGTGACCATAAATGCGACCTATTGAATTTTGTGACCATTGAAGCAGTGACCAGCAAACCAATTGAAGATTGTGATCATGGAGAAAAATTATGCATAAATAACTACTTTTAGTGCAGTCCAGCTATATAGTTTTCGTGTTAAAAAGCCAAAAATAACAAAATTCGTTTTATTTGTATTTGTCGACAACTCAAAAGCGATAACAAGCATTAATTCAGCAAAACTGTTAGTTTTGAAGTATCAAATCAACAAAAAGTTCCATTAAAATCAAACTAGAAAAGTTAAAGACAACTTAAGGTGGTGATTCCCTTTGGTCACACTTTTACTGTGAAGCACGCATACGTTGATGGATTTCGATGAAACTTTCACAGCCTTATGTGACCCAATTACCCTCAGCCAACAATTGTTGCGATACCTCTCGTATTTCGAGGAACAGACCTCGAAATGAGGTAAAAATAAAAAGTTGTCAAAACCTAGTCATATAGGTACTTAATCGAAAGCTCTGAGTCTGCTGAGTAATTTTTCTCATTGGACCATGTCACCAAAATGTACTGAATTTGAGTGAAATTAAATCAAAGATGGTTCTTGTATGCAAAGTTATATTTGATAGAACTGGAAGAAAGAATTGTCACTGCAGCACCTGTGACTCGAAACATTTGACCCTGAGGTTGGAGAAAACCTACAGCAACCTTCCGCTTAGATCACCGACGCTCCGCCGATTCCGATTGAGCCACCAAGCCATAATCGAAACAAAACTGCAGTACAGTAAACCCTCCTAAACGTATTAATTAATTCACAACTGACCCTGTCTTCTAAGTTGCTTCTTCTTTGTGTGTTTCACTTTTCAAGTGTGCAAATGCGCCAGTTTCGATCAGGGACAAAATGTTAAAATCAGTACAGCTGTCATTGCGCACGTGTGCAGGTTTTATTACAGTATGCTATGTCTGAGAATTTGGAAAAGGCAAATCCTAATATTGGGTTATATTGAAGCTTTAGCCTACTGTCTTTTACAGTTATGCCGATCGATGTCTATCATTCCAATTTCTTCCAACAGCTAAAAATCAAAGTATATAATAGAAGGTGCGGCCTCACTGAGGCTTGCAACTTCCGCAGTGCACCTTTAATGGTTTTACCTCATTTGGACATACTTTGACGTAACAGACCTTAATAGAAGGTGCGGCAGCACTGAGGCTTGCAACTTCCCCAGTGGACCTTTATGGTGTAGACCTAATAAAAACCGCTGAAAACTTTCAAATCTTCATGTTTTGAGAAAAGACTGAAACCAGTTTCAGTCCGAGTTTTAGGTCTTTACCTAATCTAGCTTCAGTTCCAATTATAGTTTCAGTCGGCCGCCTAAAATACTTTCAGCTTCAGAATCAGGTCCCATCACAAATGAGTTTCAAGTTTGTTTCAGCGCCTGAAATATCAGTAGTTAAACCTCATTTGGACATATTTTGACCGAATGGAAGAATGGAAGGAGCGGCATCACTGAGACTTGCAACTTCCGCAGTACACCTTTAATGGTTTAACCTCATTAGGACATATTTGTTCGTAGCAGACCGTAATACAAGGTGCGGCCTCAGTGAGGCTTGCAATTTCCACAGTGGACCTTTAATTTGGACAAATTTTGAAGTAACAGACCCTAATGGAAGCTGCGGCCTCACTGAGGCCTGCAACTACGCAGTGCTGCTTTAATGGTTAAGCCTCCTTTTTACAAACTTTGACGTGACAGACCTTAATAGTAGAGTTGTTGGCCGGCCGAGGAAAACCCGGCCGGGCGGCCGGCCGGCCCACTATGCCGACAATCCGGCCGGCTTCAGAATCAGGTCCCATCACAAAAGAGTTTTAAGTTTGTTTCAGCGCCAGATATCTCAGTAGTTAAACCTCATTTGGACATATTTTGACCGAATGAAAGAATGGAAGGTGCGGCATCACTGAGACTTGCAACTTCCGCAGTACACCTTTAATGCAGCTGCAGCCGTCAGCGTCAATGCAGCGTCAGATGCAGCCGGCCGCCTGGTCTTCAGAAAAGGATACTACTTGATTTTATCTGTTATACATAACCAGGAGTAACTGTATGCATCAATTAGCACTACTTAATAGAAGGTGCGGCCTCACTGAGGCTTGCAACTTCCGCAGTGGAAATTTAAAGGTTTAACCTCATTTGGACATACTTTGACGTAACAGACCTTAATAGAATTTAATTTAATTTAATGGTTTAACCTAGTGTTGTTCTAGTGACAGATTTTAGTTTCGGTTTGCATTCAGCGGTCCATTGGTTTCAGTTTCAGGTCTTCTCCCAGAATAGTATAAGTTTCA
Organism: Trissonchulus latispiculum; assembly: GCA_030248195.1. Taxonomy (NCBI): domain Eukaryota; kingdom Metazoa; phylum Nematoda; class Enoplea; order Enoplida; family Ironidae; genus Trissonchulus; species Trissonchulus latispiculum. The sequence goes on along the minus strand of JASAND010030475.1, from coordinate 6,746 downwards.
GTCTCAGTCGGTATTACAAAATAATTTCCGTTTCAGTTTTAGTTTCAGTCGGCGTTGTGTCAGTTTCAGTTCATTCGAAAAACCAGACCTGAGACATAATATGAATGATGCATAAAGTTATGATTATTTGTACTCACACGTCAGAGTATTATTAACTACGACGGCTGAAACTCAAACTGAAACTTAAAATATTTTGATTTGCTCTGATTTGATTTGATTTGATAATTAAAATATCATGCGCGTTTTCTTGCTTGATTCATAAAGTAATTGACTAAGTTTGTCATTTTGATTTAATAGACGAACGTTGATAAATGCACAAAGTGTTCACTATTAATGCAACAATAAAACAAAAATAAGCGTATCAGTATTTGTTCTTTGTTGAAAATTCCTTGTCGTCGTCCTTGGCAATTATGTTCCTTGGCTTTTGGTTGCATAGAAGTAGCCACATTGTATCCAGATTCCCTGAAAAAGCAACTTAATCATTACCATTCGCTAAGGAAGTACCAAACAACAGCAGACGTATCATTTAATGATGTACTCAAAATATTTACAGCCTACGTAGTTTAATCATAAGCTGCCTTCTTTAGTGTAGTTTAAGTTAAGTTCGTGTATTCAGTGACCCTACTTAATTCATTAAACTGCGCAAATAATCTACGTACTCGTCCTCAGTGAGTTACTTTAAAGTGAGCAGGCGCCTATTTCACACTCTAACTACGTTTAATGAAACTCGTGCAGGTCAAAGGTTGACTTGTCTAAAAGTAAGCCTACGTGTTGCTAGCATTATTACGCGCATTAATTATTCTGCACGCATTTGCTTACGACAAATAATTAAAGTAGCATATGAGCGAACGCAGATTAGCCTAACGTGAGGGGAGCCTTTGTACTAAGCATTTTGACGCATGCAAAACAAACAAACAATATGTTGCAAATGTCTAAACTTCCTTCAAAGCGTAGATCTCTTAGTTAAGTTATTTTGCGTCAGCATCCGACAATTACTGAATGCTTATGATTTGTAGCGGATTCTGAAATTCAACCTGAAGAATCATAGAAACAATGCCAGGTAGAAGCTGGCATAAATGCGGAATTATTTTGGAGACCAATTTTGTGGTATGTTTAGTATCAGCTGATGATAACGTGTCTAATTTGGTAGTCTCGTTTCAGCAGAGTTGAACATAATTATAGCTCTAAGAATGATTTCAAATCAAGAACAAGAACAGGGCAAATTGCGCAAATAGCTTTTTGCGACCGCTATCTCTATTGAGAAATTTAAATGTTTTTTTCCAATTTCCACTAATGGTCATACTTAAGAGTAGACAAACTAAACAAAAATTGAGTTTTGTATGTTGAGCCTGTAACTTGGCTTATAGTACTTGCCACTGGATATGATCCAACAAAAAAACTTTCCCACACTTATTTGTAATGGACATCAAACATGGCATAGTTTTAAATTTAAGAATAGTCTCTTTTTGCCCTATGTATAAGCAAGAGTACATAACACATAAGAGTACAACAGCAGGCATACTGTATGCATTATTAATGTGACACGTCCTCTGCCCGCTAACGGCTGATCCTCCCGCAAGTCAGACCCCTCACTTCAAGAAATTCATAGAAAGAAAGAAATGTTAGTGTGCGAGAGCTCGAAACACAATATTCGTGCACGTACTGCTGGGGATGCGGGATGCACGCTAACGGCTGAATTATTTGAAGTGAGGAGACTGATTTAGGGGGGCGGTGCAGAGGATTATTAATGTATCACTGTAACCCGGGCCAGCTTATGCTGTAAGGGAGAACCTTAGATACACCCAGTCTGGTGCTTAGCTCCCGAGACAAAAACAAACAAAAACAAGAAAATATACATTACCCCCTATTACGAGCATGTCACACAGGTATTTTAACAGTCGAGGTAAAGGGCGAGCACTCTAGGCTGTTAGGTGAGCCAGGCATGTGCCGAGAGTCCGCTCATAAAATCACCCAGGCAGGATTCAAACGGTTCCAAGTAGCAGGGCCTCTTCACCAGCAACCACAAACTAAGACCCGGTGCCGCCCTCCGTCACAGCACACGTGCAGAGGACGTGTCAAGCTGATAATATGTAAAGTATGCCTGCTGTCATACTCTTATGTATTATGAACTGTTGGTATAAGTAACTCACTCTCATCATATAGAGCATGGACCAATTTCATAAAATTTTGCATTATATATGTTGTATATGTTGTAAATATATGTTGTAAATATATGTTGTAAATATTGTGGAATGTAATCTGTCATAAAGCATTTTGTTCTAGGTGTGTAACCTAAGCACTCGCTGCAGGTTCTGCTTTTAGTGGTAGTTCTTCACAAGGAGATCTCACGCCAAGCTTTCTGCAAAAGTTGATGAGAAGGCTAGACTTTTGGGTCAGGAATCCAGCACGATACATAACGAAAATACTGCCAGAACAGAAGATCAAGATCGAAAAGATCATGAAGTGAAATTATTTAAAACTGTGCATTTTCCGATTTGGAACATTTGGAACCTTGTGCAAATAAACTGATTGACTTGTTAAGCGAACACCAACATCTTGAAAAATCTTTCCATCCCATCCCATTCTTTTACTGAAAATCAAAACTAATCCCAAGTTGTTCCACAGGGCTCAAACTTGAATACATATTCAGCGACTATTTCTAAGTCCCAACACTGTTTCAATTAACGACGATATGTGTGTTCTACCTTTACAATTGTATTATGCACGGTTGTTAGTTTATCTCGAAAAATTTGACCAGACAAACATATTGGAGGGTTTATGTTCCAATTAGGAATTTTCAAAATTTTTATGAAAAGCTTTATCAAGTGTTAAGAATTTTAACAAAGATTAAACTATTGCGATTCGAAAAGATCACAAACTAATACCGCATCTACTTGAGTCCAGGGAAAATTCAAAAATGATTTTTGTTTGGCACAAGATTTTTCTGAAACATGACCTGTGATTTTACGAAAAGGTTATTTGTATGGAGAAAATGGGGTGTTTGCTGAAAATATATTCTTTATTAATTACACCAAGAGTACATAATATAAGAGTATGCCACTAGGCAAGCTCTATGTTATCAGAGCAAAAACTATGCTCTGCACGCTAACGGCCCACCCCAACGCAAATCAGACCCTAGTGACCCCCCCGCAAATCAGTACCTAGTCGAAACAGGGGTATATACGCTCACTCGCTCTATGTTTATGTGCTTAAGCTCGAAAACACAAGCAGTGCGTGCGCGAATTTTGTGCCTGCTTCGAGCTTTAGAACATAAACATAGCGCTCAAAAATCTTTGAAGTGAAGGGTCTGATTTGCGGGAGGGGTGGGCCGTTAGCGAGCAGAGCATAGTTTTTGCTCTGATAACATAGACGTTGTTTAATTGCCTAAAAGTTCCACTGAAAGATCCCGCGTTAAAGCTTAGCGTTGTTATCAGAGCAAAAACTCACTAAGCTCCTCTCTGCATCGCTAACGGCTCACCTATCCCCCCCCCCCGCAAATCAGTACCTAGTCAAAACGGGGGTATGCTCACTCGCTCTATGTTTATGTGCTTAAGCTCGAAAATACAAGCAGTGCGTGCGCGAATTTTGTGCCTGCTTCGAGCTTTAGAACGTAAACATAGCGCTCAAAATTCTTTGAAGTGAAGGGTCTAATTTGCGGCGGGGGGTGGTACGTTAGCGAGCAGAGCATAGTTTTTGCTCTGATAACAGAGAGTGTGCTTAGAGGCACACTCTTATATTATGTACTCTTGGTATAGCTGACAAAGACAGGATTTATCAATGGCGACGAGAGAAATAACGTCGTTGGACACTTTTCAACCTGATAAAGAGAGCTGGGAGGACTAATCTGAACGTTTCGAACTTTTCCTACTGGCAAATGACGTCGAGGTGGGGGAAAAGAAAAAAGGGCATCTTTTTGACTGCGATGGGACTGGAATATTATTCCTTGTTGAAACGCTTAGTGGCTCCGTGTCGACCAGTGGAACTGACCTTGGGCAATCTTATGACAAAGATGTCAGAACATTTTAAACCGAAAATTGATGCGATTGCTGAACGTTTCAAGTTTAACAGTACGAAACAGAGACATGGAGAATCTCTGATTAGTTTAGGGAAGTTCTGGGGGGGGGTGAAGCGGCGGCCCGGAAACCCGGATTATTCAGATTTCTTGCCCAAAAAACCGGAAAAATACGGATTCTTGGAGGGGGTTGAGGGACCCCTCTGGGGGAGGTGAGCTCCAGGTCTGGGGGAGGGTGAAACCCCACCCCCAGCACATGTATGATCACATCACTTAGTGGCATAGCATATGTAATTATATGTTATGTATATGTATATATGTATATGTATATGTAATTATCATATAATTACCACGGAAACAAGCAGTTGTCATTCCAAGAAATAATGGAATGTCAATAATGAAATAAATTAATAATTAAATTAAAATGCTTCTTCGGTTTGTCTTTTTCTTTGACTGTATTTTCTAAGATGGAACTACTGACTTTAGTACTTTGGTTTACGAGGAATTTCGGAAATAGCGAAGTCCAATATTGCAAAATTCTAGGCTTCGGGAAGACGTTTTTTGCTTTTTGCATAGGCCTTTTTAGCAAGGAAGGATGTCATGAATTGTACATAAAGTGCACATTATAAATTCAAAAAGAGCACGACCGCTACAATCTTGTTCAAACCACCCTTTCAAATGTTGACTATTGTTTTCGGAACTTACTTAGTTAACAATTTCATAAACAAAATTACCAGTAGTGGCTAATTCAAGTTGAAATAACCGAAATATAATTTAAAATTTAACTAATTCAACTCTACCCAGCCACATTGTGCTCTTGTTGGCAATGTAAACAAGCGCCATCAACTTCAGCAGCATTCAAGATCGTAAACCCCGAACATTGGTAGGATATAAAGACGTAGTGTTCCTGAAAGGTCACAAATTTTTGCAATAATGACTAACTCAAGCCCAGAGTTGCGCTTGGTTGGCCACAGTACAGTATCAGCTTAATGTAATTGTCTATTATTAAGAGCACAAAATGTGCTACTAGACTCTCTATGTAATCAGAGCAAAAACTATGCTCTGTTCGCTAACGGCCCGCCTCCCTCCGCAAATCAGTACTCGGTTGAAACGGGAGTACGCTCACTCGCCTATATTATGCGCTTACGCTCAAAAACACAAGCAGAATTTTGTGCCTGCTTCGAGCCTTAGAATACACACAAACATAGCGTGTAAATTCCGTTGAAGTGATGGGTCTGATTTAGCGTGTTTGGCAGTGGGCCGTTAGCGAACCGGTTTTGCTCTGATAACATAGAGTGTGCCCACTCGCACACTCTTGTATTATGTACTCTTGGTATTATATAAGTTGTTATTCATTTCATGAGAAAGCAAGTAAAAATGAAAAAAACAAATATTCCTGGGTCTTTCCTCCATTGATGATTTGAGTATCGGCTTTGTAGGCAGCTTGCAGCCGTGCATCAAGCAAGTAAATCAATGGGGGCTGTCGTTGTCAAAACATAAATGGTGATTGGTACAGCTGCGTTCTAGCCTTCTGGTATCACACATTTAGTTAACTTGAATCACCGATAGCCCAGTGGTTTTGTCACCCGAAACAAGTCCAGAATCATGTCACGTCTAGAGTTTGCAGACAGCTCTAGCACTCCATCTCAGATACCTACACTGGGCAACCTACCGAGGCTTTCAAGGTTTGACCGCCTGTCAAGTGGAACCACCGCAACTCCCGCATTACGGTGGACGTAACGAACGATTTGATAGCCTTGCAGCACATCTATGGTAATTGCTATGGCAATTATTCAGTACAAGTATCCGCTTCCTTTCAAAAATCGATTTGTTTTAGCTGGCAACACCCTAACCGGAATATTGACTAGGTTGTGGTGCTGCATAAAATTAAATAAAGTTAACTTGATCTGAATTTGATTGACCTCCAAAATAGCCATTTATACATTTTACATGCGTTTACATGTTGTAATTGTAAAGACAAATTGCCAACAAAATATCGAATGCTGTCAATGTCGGCAACTTTCACGACCACCGCAAATTAATTCCTTAAACTATCGGAAGGACTGTAGGTTTCTGCGAAACGGCAGTCGTTGCTGTTTTCCTCAGAATTTCAGAATTTCAAGGATAAGTAGCTTGAAAGTAGCTAATTCGTAAAACTGAAAAGTGTTTGCACCGTTGCCTTTATCGCTTTATACTAGGGTTCAGGTCTAAACTGCTATTATTTTGTTTTGGAGCTATCAATTACCATTTAAACAATTTAAAAGCTCAGCAACTATAAAGCTGAGATTTACTCCAGCAGTTGCTTCAGCAGTTCTAACGAATCGAACCAGCGAGTGAAGAACAAACAATAGAAACAACGATGACTACTCTAAATCCCAGTGACAAATGAGAGCGACGCAAGTAGCATTTCTGTAATTTGTAGTTGCTACGTTTTAAAAGTTCCGATTCGATAAATCTGTGCTGAAATAGTGAAATGTTTGGAAGTCGGCATTGACTACAAAACATTACACTGTACGTCATTGTGCAAAACATGACATTCTACGTCATTGTACAAAACGTTGTACAAAACATGACATGAACTGTCTTTTTTTTCGTTTAGGATGTTCTGAGAATGAAGAAAATGTCTAAACTGAAAATTATTTCTTTCAGTAATTAACTTGCTGCGGCACCCAACGGGCCTCTACCTAGCTGTCCCGCAACAGCATAATTAGTAAAAGTTAACTGCCAGCTCGAA